>NQII01005031.1:26080-39793 GCA_002778355.1 Clitarchus hookeri | reverse complement strand
AGGTAATATAATTTGTTTACACGTGTAAAATATCAAGGACTGGCAACAGGGGAAAACATGACAAGAGACCCAACAGAGTGAGTACTAATGACACTGAAATTGTGATACATCAAATAGGATCGTTTCCTGCATATAAATAACACTACGTTATGAAATACAATATCAAAATAGTTTATTTTACATCAGAATTAAATATAAAAAAGTGTTTGATTTATAGGTACTTAGAGCAATATGAGCCTGAAAAAATCTTTATGGTTACATATGACTATAATATATATATATATATATATAAAGTAGTTTAAACATTTCATTTGTACGTCCAAAGTGACTCTTGTAAAAAAATGTGACTCTTAAAATTATTAATAATAGATTGTATTGGTAATTCAGAACAAAATATAGTACTTGATACCGAAAATAATGCACACATGCGTAAAAGTGAAGTATTTTATTAACGACTGAGGAAAGAAACTAAAAGAGCAACATAAAATACAAATTTCGCATGATTTTAAGAAAAATATGCCACTACCAATGCTTCCTTCATAAAATATGTTCTGTTGTAGGCACATATGGAAGTATAACATAAATATACACTGTTGCAGTAGTGGTAACGCATATATGTTAACATATACAGAATTGTATGGTAGTAAGGGTCCTGATGAAATTTTTTCCTACTTTGACAGGTGTCTTAAATGTAGTTTACCCTGATACTACTGAACTTGAACTTTTTTCAGACAACTGGACTTCACGAAACAAAAACATATTACAAGTACAATATCTCTTCTGTTTTACACATACTAATCTATCTCAAAAAATTGCTCATTATTTTCCTGAACGTGATAACTAATTTCTGCCTTGCAACAGGGACATTGGCATTACTGAAAAGAAAAAAAGGCTTATACTTACAATGCAAACTCCATAAGAATAGCCACACTTATGAGGAAGTCATATAAATTATTTACAGTAGTCCCTGTCACTCAAAGTGTATTCAAAAGCTGCAAAGACCACCACATACTTAAAGTCAGCAAAATTCAACAGGCATTAGTGCCTTCAGAGTTAAGTCATTTGATGAAAAAAACAACGGTGACCTTGGCTTTCCTTAGAGAAATCATAGTATAATGGTGTATTATCTATTAAGAAGGTGCCGCGGTGTCTGAGAAGTTAGCATGGTCGCCTCCAGACAAGGCGAACCGGGTTAAATCCCCGGCCGGGTCACTCCGGATTTTCGCAAGTGGGAATCACGCCGGACGATGCCGTTGGTATGCGGGTTTTCTAGGGGATCTCCCGTTTCCCCCGTCCTTTCTTTCCGGCGCTGCCCCATTCGCACCTCATTTCACCCACATCAGCCGCCCATATCTCTCAACTCATCACCCCTATTAACAAGGCTGAATATGATGACGTAATAAAATACTTTACTTCAACAGGCATGGCGTTCTATGAAAAACGGTTTCATTATAAAGGTATCAAAGAAGTTAGTGAACATGGCTGAGATGAAACTGAATAAGATATAAACTGAACTATAACATGAAACTAAATACAATAAATAATTATTTAAGTCAACGTGTGTTACCAATAATATATATTATATAATTTGATAACTATTCTCATGAAACTTGTACACGTGAAAGAAAACTTATTGTGAATGCAAAAGTTTGTAATTTGTGTTTGTATAATTTATATGTGAAAGATCTCAGATGATTNAAGAAAACTTATTGTGAATGCAAAAGTTTGTAATTTGTGTTTGTATAATTTATATGTGAAAGATCTCAGATGATTGGTAGTTACTAATAGGTATATTATAGTCTAGTAGTGCTTACATTTTGTTCTTCGTGTTATTCACTCAGAAAATAGTAATATTTTGCTAGTAATATAACATTAGTGTAATTTCCAGAAATGCACTATTGTAATATAAGTCAAACTTAATTTTTGCGTTTACTCAAAAAGTGCTGTTCTGGATTTAACTGGTTCTTGCAGCAAACCCTTCAATTTATTTCACAACTGTTAGATTATGATTAATTTTAGAGAATGCAAGTGAGAATATTATAGTCTCACTTATACACTAATTGAAAATAAAAAAAGAACACCTAAATGGACTCTTCGCAAGAGATCCAAATTTTATTCGCATAGAGTACAGGTAGTTTATAGGACATACCCACTGCCATAAGGATATTTGCCGGAAAATAATGTTTGTAGAGGTGTGCTAAGATATCGTTTAGTACGTAGTGTGTCTTCCTTGAGCAGCTATGTAGGCAGAAATTCTTGCATGTAAACGATCATAGAAGTGATGAATATCGTCCTGAGGAATGGAATTTTNGCAGCTATGTAGGCAGAAATTCTTGCATGTAAACGATCATAGAAGTGATGAATATCGTCCTGAGGAATGGAATTTTATGCACATTGCACTTGATTGCTTACCTGTGCAAGAGTCGTCAATGGTGCATGAGATCTGGCCATACGACATCCAACCCAGTCCCACACATACTCAATGGAAGAAAGATCTGGTGATCTGGCTGGCCAAGGAAGTAGACGAACACCTTGAAGAGCATTTTTGGTTGCACGAGTGGAATGTGAACAGGCATTGTCCTGCTGAAATAGCGTATCTCTGCCCCTGCAAAATGGTAGCAGAATGGGCTGGATGACGTAATGGATGTACCGTGCATTGCTCAATGTTCCCTGTATAAACACCAGAAGCGAACGGCCGTCGTAGGATACGGCTCCCCAAACCATAATTCCAGTACTTGGTCCCGAGTGTCACTGCTGTGTGCACTGTGGAAGACGTCGCTCANTAATAGATTGTATTGGTAATTCAGAACAAAATATAGTACTTGATACCGAAAATAATGCACACATGCGTAAAAGTGATGTATTTTATTAACGACTGAGGAAATAAACTAAAAGAGCAACATAAAATACAAATTTCGCATGATTTTAAGAAAAATATGCCACTACCAATGCTTCCTTCATAAAATATGTTCTGTTGTAGGCAAATATGGAAGTATAACATAAATATACATTGTTGCAGTAGTGGTAACGCGTATATGTCAACATATACAGAATTGTATGGTAGTAAGGGTCCTGATGAAATTTTTTCCTACTTTGACAGGTGTCTTAAATGTAGTTTACCATGATACTACTGAACTTGCACTTTTTTCAGACAACTGGACTTCACGAAACAAAAACATATTACAAGTAAAATATCTCTTCTGTTTTACACATACTAATCTATCTCAAAAAATTGCTCATTATTTTCCTGAACGTGATAACTAATTTCTGCCTTGCAACAGGGACACTGGCATTACTGAAAAGAAAAAAAGGCTTATACTTACAATGCAAACTCCATAAGAATAGCAACACTTATGAGGAAGTCATATAAATTATTTACAGTTGTCCCTGTCACTCAAAGTGCATTCAAAAGCTGCAAAGACCACCACATACTTAAAGTCAGCAAAATTCAACAGGCATTAGTGCCTTCAGAGTTAAGTCATTTGATGAAAAAAACAACGGTGACCTTGGCTTTCCTTATATAAATCATAGTATAATGGTGTATTATCTACAAAGAAGGTGCCGCGGTGTCTGAGAAGGCGAACCGGGTTAAATCCCCGGCCGGGTCACTCCGGATTTTCGCAAGTGGGAATCGTGCTGGACGATGCCGTTGGTATGCGGGATTTCTAGGGGATCTCCCGTTTCCCCCGTCCTTGCTTTCCGCCGCTGCCCCATTTGAACCTCATTTCACCCACATCGGCCGCCCATATCTCTCAACTCATCACCCCTATTAACAAGGCTGAATATGATGACGTAATAAAATACTTTACTTCAAGAGGCATGGGGTTCTATGGAAAACTGTTTCATTGTAAAGGTACCAAAGAAGTTAGTGAACATGGCTCAGATGAAACTGAATAAGATATAAATTGAACTATAACATGAAACTACATACAATAAATAATTATTTAAGTCAACATGTGTTACCAATAATATATATTGTATAATTTGATAACTTTTCTCATGAAACGTGTACACGTGGAAGAAAACTTATTGTGAATGCAAAAGTTTGTAATTTGTGTTTGTATAATTTATATGTGAAAGATCTCAGATGATTGTATTTACTAATAGGTATATAATAGTATAGTAGTGCTTACATTTTGTTCTTCGTGCTATTCACTCAGAAAATAGTTATATTTTGCCAGTAATATTACATTTGTGTAATTTCCAGAAATGCACTCCTGTAATAGATGTCAAACTTAATTTTTGCGTTTACTCAAAAAGTGCTGTTCTGGATTTAACTGGTTCTTGCAGCAAACCCTTCAATTTATTTCACAACTGTTAGATTATGATTAATTTTAGAGAATGCAAGTGAGAATATTATAGTCTCACTTATACACTAATTGAAAATAAAAAAAGAACACCTAAATGGACTCTTCGCAAGAGATCCAAATTTTATTAGCATAGAGTACAGGTAGTTTATAGGACATGTTCACTGGCACAAGTATATTTGCCGGAAAATAATGTTTGTAGAGGTGTGCTAAGATATCGTTTAGTACGTAGTGTGCCTTCCCCGAACAGCTATGTAGGCAGAAATTCTTGCATGTAAACGATCATAGAAGTGATGAATATCGTCCTGAGGAATGGAATTTTNTCCGTTGTGGCGGCTTGTACAATGCGAAGGTCTTGGCGTGCATCCGTACTTCGCTGACTTCTGGAACCGAGTTCACAGGCATGTGCAACTTTTTCTGGCCAACAGCGCCACCATCGATGCGCTGGTGACATTTCTCGTTCAATATGTTCCGCAATTCTCCGACATGACCATCTAGCTTCCCGGAGTCCCACTATTCGACCGCGTTCAAACTCAGTTAACTGTACGAATGGGGCTCACCTTCGCCGTCCTTGCATGGTAACAATGTCCAAATTACCTCTGGAGTACAGTGAAGCCGTTGCAACTAACTGCTTCTCCGATAATCAACTGGTTACATCTGTGTAATTTGACTGACCCATTTCAACTCCGAAATCTTCCCCCGGCGCTTCGCTTACGATCACTTCATGTTACGCCCTCTAGTAATGTATTGTGCTAATTTGGTCGTTCTCTATTACTTCCATCATTATGTTTTTTTTTTCATTTTCAAGATGTGTAACAGTAAATATTTATTTTGTATACTAGGGATAATAATGTATGATATGCAATAATAACTAGCATAGAAATATGACATGCCCTCAGAGTCAGGCAAGAACTCTGGGAACAGCACATTAAAGGCTCAAAATAAGTTTTCTTTTTTAAATTGATATTGGAAGTGGAATGGACAGACTCATGTTGTCTTGTCATGGCCAATCACGAAAGTACCATTTTGAAAATGAATAATGCAACTTGGTAAATACAAAAATTATATGAAAATAGTGCTGCTATTTCTTGGAATGGAATGCATAAAGACGTCCATTGTTCTCTCATAGATGAAATTTCATTATTATGGTTGTTTTTAATATATGCTTAAGTAAACAAGAATTTACCCAGAATTTACGCCAAAATTTCAAAACAAAAACAGAAACTGTATATTGCTTTATAAAAGTAAGTCAAAAATAAAGTTTGAATTAGGAAAAACTCAGATAAGGGTCAGATAGTACTTCTTTCATTTTTTATATCATACTAACATTTATGTTGTAGGCTACTCGCGAGTTAACTTAGACATTTAACAAACCTAACTTTCATCAACACACACATGGATACCTCACAGGGATTCGAACTAGGAACTTCTTCTGAGCCGCAGATGTCGGTGCTTTATTCAGAGAGATAGTTTCGTAGAGAATTTAAGAAAACATGATTGAAATACTAATTTAAAACTTGATGTCGACATTTAAAGACATAACTTGATTGTCCGATGCTTTTAGAAGGAAATAGTTGTGTCTTAAATTCAGTTGAGAATGAGGGGTGTCTACGCAGGTAGGTCTTAAGGTCTCGTCAACAGCGAGGTCGTTAGAAATGGAACAAGTTACTCAGAGAAGCAGGAACGGGGAATGCATTGGCCATGAGCTGTAGTAAAGAACAATTTCTGGAATCCATCGAAAAGTAAAACCAGGATTGTCGGACTGGGATCCAAATCCAGGTCCCCCAGAATGCAAGTGTAAGAAAAGAAAGAAGCAATTGCTTCAAACATTAAATGATTTTGTCGTAAACTACAAACACAACGGAACTCGCAAAACTCGACTGTCTAAAAGAATGTTGTATTTCGAAGTTCTACATTTAGCGATCTCATAAAAATCTGAAGAAATTCAGCTTTTTTGGTTGGCAGAAGCACTTTTGCTGGGATGTCCAGCATAAATTAGTTCAACATTAAAAACAATTTTAATGGTGCAAATATGCGCATTAAAATTTAAAGATAGCAAATTGATTCTCGTATTTTGTATGTAGTATAATTTATGTTACGGAAGTGTTAACCCATGGGGTTGAAAAGCACCGGGACACATCGGAAACATCAAAGTGAAGTAGCGATGGCATGGTGATGATGCAGGGTTGTGAATTTCGTGTGCATGAAGCAGCTTTAGAGTACTTGTGAAACAAACAGCAATAACCAGTCCCTGGCGCAACGAGGTGGTAGCGCCAAGTCGCCGAGTGTGTATTATGCGTGCGTGGCCAACGGTACGGTCAGCGGCCACGAAGAAGGGGGCATGCCAGCCGGCAAATTTGCACGGCCGAGAGTCGACGAAGAGGCGAACACCGCAGCTAATAGTCGTAATCTTGTCGTTTTATGTTTTAGCACTCCTTATGGCGGCAGTGCTATTACAAGGGCAGGATAATTAGTGCGGGCGAAGGAGCCGTGCCTTGTAGAACAAAGCTTCCTAGAGCGCGAGGAGTAATTTCGGCAGTGGCGCTCACGGGAAGGACTCTTCGGGGAGGGGTTGTGGGGGAAGGGGGTGTCCTTTGCGAAAGCCCTGATCCACCCTCCCCTGCACTTCGCCATACTGTTTGCACTCCTACCTCTTGCTTCTAATTACGGCGCCACAAGCAAGGCGAAAATTAAACTTTCATCAGCTATTAGCATATGAGACTCTCCTAATTAAGGTGGAGCCGTGGGGGGCGCAGTCTGGGGTGAAGTAAAGATATTGTTTGTAACGGTTCTCCGGTCGCCTAGGAGGGAGGGTTCACTTATTGGAGAGGGGAGCGTTGGTGTGAGAGGGGGGCGGAGTTAATCTCAAGATTCCGAAAGCAGGCAACAAATGTAATATGTTTCCCTCTCGCTCGCGCAGCCGTTCTATCGCCTGGAACTTGCCTAAAACAGGGACCGCGCCCCCCCTCCCAATTCGCTCGTACCCTTCGTGCCCGTAGAAATTTACTGAAACAATTACAAGGGTTCCTCTTAGCAAGCACGCTGTGGCTGCCCAGATCGTGAGCTTCACAGAACCCGGGGGCCATGATGTAGGCTTGCTAACATGGCTACCGACATTGCTTCTGCCTTTCCTTCGTGAAAGGCGGAGTTTCACAACTTTCTTGGCACCAAATAAACTCTTGTATTATAGTATGACTTCTATCGATGTCATAAATTACAACATATAAAATTATGACTTTTAAAGAAACAATAATTAGAACATTTAACTTTTTTTTTGCGTGGGTGTAAATCGTATTTTGCACGGAAAATAAATTACGAATACGTAGTTTGAAACCTTAATGTAAATAATTACATTACAATAACAGAAAAGCTGCATTCCAGATGACGCATAGAAGCCTAAGCGTGTTTTGCTCGTGTCTTTCTGCTCAGTACGAACTCTAGTTGACTTGTCGATCTTAAATTGTTCCAGTTACCAGAAAAAAAATAGTATTTCCAATCCGGAACTCTGGAAACAACTACTCTTATTGACTTACTTTTCTTATGTCATCACGCTATCACATAGAAGAGCAAATCTTAGTGATAGCGTGACAACATAAGAAAAGTAAATCAATAAAAGTAGTGGTTTCCAGAGTTCCGGATTGGAAATACTATTTTTTTTCTGGTAACTGGAACAATTTAAGATCGACAAGTCAATNAGCGTGACAACATAAGAAAAGTAAATCAATAAAAGTAGTGGTTTCCAGAGTTCCGGATTGGAAATACTATTTTTTTTTCTGGTAACTGGAACAATTTAAGATCGACAAGTCAACTAGAGTTCGTACTGGGCAGGAAGACACGAGAAAAACACGCTTAGGCTTCTATGCGTCATCTGGAATACAGCTTTTCTGTTATTGTAATGTAATTATTTACAATAAGGTTTCAAACTACGTATTCGTAATTTATTTTCCGTGCAAAATACGATTTACACCTACGCAAAAAAAAGTTCAATGTTCTAATTATTTTTCTTTATAACTCAGAATTTGATATATTGTAATTTATGATATCGATAGAAGTAATACTATAAGACAGGCATATTTGTGTTACGGCAATTAGTATACCGTAGGTATCCATCCCAATATAAAGTGGATGATTTAAATGAATGATAAATGAAAGCTTATAATAAAGTGAAAGGAATAAAATTTACAAATTTCGAGAAATTTTGAATGACATCGATTTTTGTGCTCATTACNCTTATAATAAAGTGAAAGGAATAAAATTTACAAATTTCGAGAAATTTTGAATGACATCGATTTTTGTGCTCATTACAACTTCTGTTGTTTATAAAAACTTAATTACTTAAACCATATCCGTTGCCAAGTAGGTTTGAAACAGAGCTGCGTGTCTGCAAAAGCTTAAAATTATTGTGGAAACTTTAAGTGACAGCAATTGTACAAAACGGAATTCCTTGTTTTGAGTTTCGAGTAAAGAAATTTTTGCTCCAAGCTTATACCATGAGATGAAACGTTACAAGAAACACTCAGTATTGCAGAAACCTCTCTAGAAGAACTCCCGCCACGGTAGAAGATAGAGGGGACAGCAACGCATCATTTTTTTAAGATTCACCTTGCAGGTTAACATCCCGTTCCGTGACATTTTGTTCTGAAATTTCAAATGTTCCTCACTCACTTGTACATATTGATTAGTGGTTCCATACAATGGAAAGACGGCGCTGAATAACAGTACTGAGTTTACTTTTAGAAAATTTGGACACAACGTAAACTTTCAAACAGCGTGGCAAAGTATCCGTAGTATTTATTTGTTTTAAAACAATTTCTATACCACGTGTGTATACCGTCTCCCGGCAGTTACCTTGATGTTGCTTGCAAAATTTTAAGTAAGTCTATTTTTACAAACAATCTTCACTTCAGCAGAGAATAAATACGCTGCAAGGCCACAACTATCGTAATCCGCAAAGTATGCTTAACGTAAAAATATTAGACTACAAAAATTATTGACTGCTGTATATTTATCATGCACCATGTTTTGGATTATATAAATTGTTTGACATAACTTTAATCCGAAATGCCATTGATTAATGATGGAGAAAGTTTAGTTAGTTATAACATATTTTTAATGTAGGGGGTGTATTATTCTGTTACGTTTACCGAAAGCACCACACTAGCACGTAAGAGGAAATATTAATATTTATTTATTCTACTGGTATAATTTTGTATGGTATGGTAAACATGAAATTTGAGACATTACATGAAATTATCTTTGCTGTTATAAANCTACTGGTATAATTTTGTATGGTATGGTAAACATGAAATTTGAGACATTACATGAAATTATCTTTGCTGTTATAAACTTTACAAAATTTCTGACGATAACAATGTTTTTGCGTTAAAAATTAAAGCCAGTAATTTTTCAATTAATCAATGAAGTACGAATTTACTTATTAAGATTCAACTGAAATATTTGAAATGATCTTTTATTTCATTTTAGTGAAAAAAATGATTTTGTTAAAAATTTCGTAGAACATAAATTATTTTTATTCTACTCGAAATAATAACACAGTCCCTAAGTATTGATATGTTTTGTGTACCTCTAACAGAGGAAGCAGATAAAACATATCTGCAGTCGACGATTATAACATAGCAACAATTTGTCCTCTAGTACAGTATTTCGTATTAAATGAAATTCTTTTATGCGATTGAATCTACAACATATTTATAGGACGGGTAAACTTTGCAATGTCGTCCACAACGCCACTCATGTCGGTAGGCTTCAACGGAAAACAACTGACACTAGACAAACGCACATAATATATTGGAATTTTGTAGCACACATGCCAGAAGCCCGCAAACCCCAGGAAGTGTTCCCGTAAGGCACCTGCCTGCTTGCTCCCTGATTAGGAGTACCAGCAGAAGTATCGCTCTGCGACGATTTAACGGTTTCCGCAGCATACAAACTGAAAGTGCTGATCGCCGTTCTTCGTGCGACGTTTGCTCATCACATTTGCACGTCCATCGAAGCTCAATGACGTCACGCTTCGGTCCGCAGTGTTTTTCGTACGTTCACGACATACGTAGTCGGCCCAGATGGAGGACTCTCGAATAAATAACATCGCCCGTACATGTTCGTCTCCCTGAAGATTAAAAGGTATGTACGATATATTTGTAGGCAAATTTCTGTTTGACACTTTGCTGTCCGGTTTTCTTTTACACGTTATTCCCATAAGGTATTTGGCAGGACCGACTGCTGTGAAGAAGTTGCTGACTTCGGAGCCGAATGGCTCCTTGCGTGACAGATAGCATGAGGTATTGTGGAAACAAGCAGGTAATAAAGCGTTGGTATTTGCTTAAATGACTTTCATGAAATGCAGACACCATGACTGTCTCTGACTGTAGAGTCCCCACACCTGATACGATGATATTGCAACCACTTAATTCTTTTCTTTTCTTTTTCATCACGCTTAGCAAATTTTGTTTAAATACAAAAGTTCATTTTTAGACGCAAACATTTTTATGACAATGAGTATATTTATGGTACAAATAATTTTGACAGCTGCATAGTGTCATATAATGTTTCTAGTAAAAATGATGGCATATTTTTTGGGTACTTTTTATTAAAGGGAGTAAATGCTTTCAGGTTTTTGAGAATTTTTTATTAGACATAACTTGATATTAAATTATTTTTTTTTAAGTAAGCTTGACGAAAGGATTTGAATTGAATATTTTAGTACCATCATTGGAAATTTTTTTTTATATATAAAAGGTTGTTACGAGCGCACAATTTCTTTTGTTGGAAGTCATGGATGATGCGAGCCAGAGAATAAGTGGAGAGCGGTAACTGCTGTTGTGTTCGTCTGGTTGAACATGACGTTCTCAGAAAGGAGCCCAGCTTTATGCGGTCGGTTTAACCGTCGAGCACTAGCAGTAATTTTCCGCGAGTGATGGAGCCTCTTAAGAGAATTTATCACGCGTAGGAAATTTCTACGTGTGCTCGGAAGCGGATCGCAGACATGTTGGTCCCTCTCTGAAGATGTAATGTTCAAGAACAGAGACCCAACAGTACTTATCGGTTTATCTCCTTCCTCTTCTCCAGCTAGCAATAGGCGTATACCTTTTTGTGGACGTGTTCCAGTCCTCGTTTAACAATCTTTTTAACGCCTTCGTTATAATAGTTTCTTTTCTTTTTAATAATAGTGACGACACTGGGCGATAAAGACATGAATCTCGTAGTTGAGATATCAAGTGAGGTGGCACAATGGTTAACCACTGTAACTCGCATTTGGGAAGCCACAGGTTCGATTCCCAGTCGAGCCATGACTCTCGAAATCACTGTAGGTGAATGCTGGGATGGTTCCTTAATACAGCAGTGTCCAGTTTCTACGAAGTTCCTGCTTCTCTGAACTACTTGCATCGTCTCTGATGACGTCGCTGTCGACAAGACGTCGAGCCCTACATACCTGCCTTCTTAAATAAGTAATTCTAAAGAGTCAAATTCAATACAATTTGAGTCCTCATCTGTGAAAACAATGTAGAATTCCTCGAGACACCTTAATTATTTTACAAGTAAAACTAACTCGAAACTATTTTACAGCAGAGTTTATATAAGAACAATTTTCTTATTGATTGGGCGTAACAAAATTCTCACGTATTAAATATTAGGCACAGCTTCTCGCAAGTAGTGAGAGCGTACAATGCGCGTTCTACGCAGATACGAACAAACTGGTATGACTGTAAGATAGCGCCAGAGACTCTCGTCACGATAGGCCTTAACGATCGGGTCGTTAACAATAAAGACCGCAGCGGCGTCGGTGGTGTCACGTAGCTAATCCAGCCATCAGCGGACAAAACACGCGAGCAAACAAAATTATTTCCCCGTGGAAATAGGCGCGAGATAATGACGTGCAAATGCGATATGCGTGTCCCCAACAGCGGCTACTTACCGGGTACGGAATACTTCATCTCCGGGCCGATAGGGATTTTTAAAATATATCGATATATCGAAATAACGATATATTAACGACATATCGATATAAATCGTTGATATATTTCAACGATAATTTATCGAAATCAGTATATTTTCCCAAGTATCGGAAATAAATATCTTTAAAATTCTCTTTAAAAAAGCTTTGTTTTAAATACAAACATTAAATAAATAAATTATTATGTTTACTTTGGCAACATGCACCACATTTTTCTCCATTGGCTCATATCCTCAATATATATATTCCAGGCAATTTTACATATGTCAAGTCCTTTAATACATACAACATCGAATTCCGATGGGGTTTTTTTTCAGATATTAACATCCTTGGTGAGGGGTGATTACAGTGATTGTAAGCGCGTTAGAAATGGCGGAGGATTAAGGGAGGAGGGGTAACGCATTAGACGCTGCTGTAACGCTCTAGCGGAACAAGCCCATCGAGCAAACCTGTGGCGGCCGTAATAACGGTTATTACCGGGCGCCATTACTGGGCGTGACCTTGGCAGCCGCAAGAACCCCTCGACCTACGCCGCAGACAGGCGAGACCTCCGGAGGTGGATTGACACACCTGGCCGGTCCGAGCCTCGAGCGCGCCTTGTAAATCATCCTCCCCCGCAGATTTAGTAATTATTTGCAGCGGGGTGTCGCGCTCGTAAAAAAAACCAACCTGGCCCGGCTACTCAATCTGCTTCTTCCGCCGGCGATACGACCATATACAGAAACACTCTTAATTACCCCAGTGGTGGGATAGCGATGCCCCGTCGCAAGCCCTTCTAAACGTCAATCTACGACAGGGGTTTCGCTAAAAGCTGGTTTGGTTTTATCGCTCCTCGACGGGAGGCTGTGGGTCGTAGGTCAGGTTCCCCGCTGAGGGAAGAAGTTTTTGAAAGCAGTCTCAGAATTGACTGGCATGAGTTACTCGGCTGGTTTCGTGATTAAGTGGTCTTATTAAGACAGATCCACGTCCTTATAAATATCCTGTTTTACGAGAGCTGTTACTAAAATGGAGTTTACGTCTAATAAAGATGAAAGTAATAGGATACGAACTGTATATCCGAGCGAGGAAGGGGACGCGGTGTATAGTGGTTAGACTACTCGCCTTCCACCTAGGCGAGCTGGGTTCGATTCCCGGCGGGGTCGCTACCGGATTTTCGCATGTGGGAATCGTGACGGACGATGCCGCTGGTCGACGTGTTTTCTCGGGGATCTACCGTTTCCCCCACCTTGTCATTCCGGCGTTGCTCCATACTCGAGCCGTCCAAATGTTTTCACCCTAGGAAGGAAGTTACACGAACCGAGTGACCGTAGGTGTCCATCGTCCCTGAAGCATGACGTATGTATGGCATCCTAGGCTAGAGAGGACGATTTTAATGATGCGGAAAGTGAGAGTATCCGGAGTAAACCACGTGCCAAATGCAATGCTCACTTGACC
>NQII01005031.1:539-25915 GCA_002778355.1 Clitarchus hookeri | reverse complement strand
GTAACACAGGGCGCCGTGGTGGGAAGCTCTGTGTGCTACCCACGTGAGCACTAAGCCCTACTTTTACGTGTATAGACTATATGGCAATTCTTCAGGTCTACTTCTTCAGATGGTAGAGGATTACGTTATCACTGAAAATGTATGTACTATTTTATCATATAAATTACTTATATCCGGATTATCAGCACTTAAGACACAAAATTTAAACTATTGACACAAAAAAAAAAAAACGTGCCTGAATCTTTTGACTTATATGAAATTTTTATACGGGCGCTAATTCACCTACTATTTTCAACGCGGGTTATTAGGTATAATATGTACTACACGATTTAGAAAATTTGCAAATTACCTAAATTTGAGATAAATATTGTTACATGAACGCCAGAGGGCGTATCTGAGTTCGTGAGGGATGGAGGTATTGATAAAAATAAAAGAACTAAATTTGATTTTTAATTTATTCACACAACTATTATTTACAGCATTAAATTATGTGTCTCCACTATTACTCTTTTTTATTTAAGAGTAAGCGCAATAATTAATTTCTATTAAAACTATAATTAACATCCTTCGTAATTGTCTCTGTTGGGTTACAGTCAATTAACTCATACTAATTATTAACACGTGTTCAGTCTATCATTTGCCACCTTTCGTAATTTCTTTCATTTACGCATCTAGTCCAATAGTCCATCCTTCCAGCCACACTCTTCACTGCTTGATGCTTGCAGTCGCAGATTTCCCTTTTCACTTCTCTCGCTGCTCGTCTTCTATCGCTCGGAACTCAGCCACTCATTCCCTGATCAACTCCTCAGCTCGAAGGCCTGTCACACTTTTATATCAGTCGCCCTGACCTCTGGAAGGTTCAACGCACCCCGAGTCACGCTTAGAGAACGAGGTCATAAATCCAGAGCATTCTTGTGATAAGCGCAGAAATCCTATCCACCGAAGGTCAAGAGAGGTGAGCTGACAAATGGTTATTGTGGCAGAATGCCTCCATAACTCAAAATGCTGGTAAGATTATCGCTCGACTGCCATTCAACTATTCCTTACTGACTCGCCTCCCCGCTATCATATCGCTACTCTGTCCTTCTATTCCACCCGCTCGCGTGGTATGCGAAGCATCCAGCGCGTAACACTGTCCTCTCCTCAAGCCTGTTCGTCCCGAACAGACACTGCAACATCCGGACCATCGTAGAGTTCCAGTCGGTCGATGTAGACAACCTTTGGCTTCGCGCGAGAGCCTTGAAGGCAAATCCGAAAATCCACATAATTGATCTTCAGAATCCTGTAGGGGCTCTCCCAATATTTATCGAGAAGTCATGCTCTATAACTGCATCGGCCACAGTACGAGCTTCTTGGTTTGGGAGGGGAATGAGCTCAGTCCATTTATTAAAGAAACCTTGGGCCACCAGGAGATACCGATTACCTTTCTCTGTGACAGGCAAGGGTCCCAGAATATCCACTGCCATTATCTCTAATGGGGCCCCAAAATTGTATTTCTGTAGGTGATCATGCGCCCTGCTCTTTGAGCCCTTCCTCTCAGTGCAGGTGTCGCACAAAAGGCGCCATTTCTCTACGTCGTCCAAACAATGAAGCCATTAGAATTTAATTATAACTCTGTCTAGGGTCTTATTAACACCAAAGTTCCCACTGCCTGCCGCATTATGCAGTACCTTTAAGACTTCTGAAATCCTGCATTTTGGGAGGACTATCTGTAAACGTGTAAGTTTTCCATCATTGCTTTCCCAGTTTCTGTAAAGTACACCTTTTTTAGTATGAGGGAATTCCATTGTGCCCAGTATGCTATGAATGCTGCGCTCAGACTTAATATCTCTTCGCATTTTGGCCGACAGCCAGTTTCCACCTTAATAATGGCAGCAAAGTAGGATAATTCATCTTATCTTTCCTATTACCCTCATCACTCCACGTTTGTGTCCTATCAAAAGATAGAGAACCTTGAATTCTTCTCCATGACTTCGGCGATTTGCCACTCTTTTCTTTTTGGTTTCCGCAATGACAACAAAATGTCTCACATGGCCTCCTAGAAAGTGCATCTCCATTGCATTGAATGCATCCAGATCTGTGCAATATTTCAAATTCTTATTCTTTAAGATACTGCATCCACTGAGCTATTTGACAATCGAGGTTCTTGAAATTCGGCAGCCAGCATGATGAAGCATGGTTGGTTCATAGAATAAAATATCTGCCATAAAGGTATGGGTGGAAGTGTGAAATCGCCTTCACAATGGCCAGAAGCTCCCTGTGTGTAACACAGTAATTTACCTCAGGCTTATGCAATACCTAACTGAAGTATTCGAGTAGCCTTTCCTTCCGATCTTGAACCCGAGATAACACAGCTACAATGCCTACATCACTAGCATAGGTGTCCAAAATGAATACACCCGCACTTTTCGGGAAACCCAGTACTGGTGGAGATATCAGAGTTTTCTTTAGTTTACTAAAAACATTTCCACACCCAGCGGTCCAATGAAATCTCCTTTCCGCCTCAGTCAGTTCGTGTAGTGGCTTGGCGATCGTGGCAAACCCAGGTATAAATCGACAGTAATAAGCACATAAACCCAGAAAACTCCACACTTCAATTTTGTTAGTTGGTGTCGGCCAATTTATTATTACTTTGGTCTTCTCGGTGTCTGTTACGATTCCATGGACTGACACTACATGTCCCAAGAAATTTATTTTCTTTTGGAACAGGTGACACTTCTTTGGAACAAGTTACAAGTTGGCTGCGGCCACATTCTGGAATACAGAGTCTTAGCGTGATAGGTGATCTTCAAATGTCCTTCCTGGCACAACAATGTCATCTAGGTAAACCTGGTAGATATCTAACTGTAAAAAAATTTTCATCAGGCGTTCGATGGTAGCAGGGGCAATTACATATCCCGAAAGGCATAACTTTGAACTGCGAGTATACTTTTCCTTGTACACAAACTTCAGTTTTCTCTTGGTATTCTGGGGCCACCCCACGCTGCCAGTACCCACTCTTCATGTCCAAAGCAGAAAACCATTGTGAACCTGCTAAGCTGTTCAGTGCGTCATCTATCCTTGGAAGAAGAAAAGAGTATGACTTGGTAACATTATTAAGCTGGCGATAATCAACGCAAAACCTCAGATAGCCATATTTATTCTTAACAAGAACTATGGGGGTTAACCATGGACTAACTGATGGTTCTATCCCATCTATATCCTTCATTTCCCAGAATTCCCTCAACTGCCTTATGCGAAGCTAGTTGCAGACATCTTGGTGACTGTTTTATGGGCCTGGTAACTCCTATATCTGTGTGGTGGTAGGTCACGTTAGTCCATCCAAGGTCACTTGCTCCACACGAGAAGGCATTCCTTTTTCTCTGCAGTCATTCGGGGACAGCCTTCTCCTGTCGCCAGTTAAGATTTTCTTTCGTTCTTACTAACAGTTCCTCCAGTACTTCTGGTAAATTACATTCTATTTGTTTTACCCTCGAATCGTCTGGACGAATTGGAAATACCTGTGTGACCTGCTTGCAAACACCTATCACGGCCCTCTCCTCAAGACGAATTGCACTATCGGACAAATTTATCATTCTTACTAGAAAACTGTCAGAATGAGAAGATACCGAAGTTCTTACTACAACGACTTTACCTGGCAGGACGCAATTCCTCTATGCTGGCTCAATTAAACCAGAACGTCGACAAACTTTCCTTTACACCTACCTGTAATGATAATTTCACTAGAAGCAGTCAACACAGTGGGTTGACCATATACCTACTACTAGGTAGCTTACTGGGGAGGGCAAATGATGCCGTGTCGACACCGCCAACTCAGTACTGCCTACTCGTAGTACACCAAGTCGAGTATCGATAGAACACCCCAGCCCACGTAAAACATCAAGCCCTCTAATACATTCATCGTCTTTTTCTGATATGTAAACATTGTGCTCTAGGCTGAGGTCCCCAAGCTACATAATCACTTTTCTCTTCCCTCTAACTGGTGCGGTGTCACCTGTTACTGTAGTCAAATAGCATCGTTCCATGTGGTCGGGCGATCGCTGGGGGGGAAGGCCCGAGGATGTCTGGACTTACTTCTGTTATGGTCACCCTAGTATTGACGACATTCTGGCAAGGAACATCATTCAAGCTGCATCCCAATCCTGTTTCACTGACCGTACATGTAAGAACATTGGGGCCTTCCCTCCAACAGTCACCGACTTTCGCCCCTTAAGATCGGTGTTTACAAGTTCTCCGAATGTGCTGTATTCTCACCTGCCTCTCGCTGCCTTTTTTTTCCGCTGCGACTTCTGTTGCTGCTGCTGCTGTGGGCAGCAGGCTCTCAGGTGCCCCAGCTGTCCACTTGACCAATACTCAGGCAGTTTGGGTGGGGGACGGCGAAGCTATGTAGTGCGGATCCTGGAAGCGATGTTCTTCACAGCCATCTGTAACTCCTTCCTTGTGTTCTACGTGCTGTCTTCGTCTTCTTCGTTCAGTGTTACTGCCCGTACCATTTGAAAATATATGCGTGGCAAATATATGTCAGACTGTTTGCATTTCTGATAAAGTGGGATAGCTATTTTTTTCGCACAACTCTCATTAGCACATTTTTTGGTCTAAATAAGTGATGTTTCTGTAAACTTATATTTTCTTCAACTACCTTTACATGTCGTATACATTTTTTTAAATTAATGTACCAAAATAATAGAACTAGAATCCTATCCTGATTTGAAACCCTTTATCTTTCGATGACGAGATCAGTAGAATGCCTACTACACATAAATTCCTTATCTTTTGTCATTATATTATTTAAAATATAGTCGGTACATTTCTAGCTCACTAGTAATAAATGTTTTTTTTAGTGCGATTATATTTTGCATTGCACACGTGATGTCATTAGACTTAATCAGACATAATAACCCTAATAAGTGCGTGAAAACGAGTGCGTGCACATTTACGTATAGACCTACACACATACATACACACACAGACAGACAAATGAACACATATACTCTCTCTCTCTCTCGCTCTCTATCTCTCTCGCTTATCTATATTCATTTGATTTTCTTTCTCTTTTCATGATTGTACGAAGCATGGGGGAAGTAGTATTCAAAATGACATCACTGAGGAATTGAATTCCACATAATTTTATATTATTTTGCGGAAAAACAATTTTATGACAAATCTCTAATATAATTCAAAAAGGAAATGTATAATTATGATATTAAACAGAAAGTACCGCAAACAGTATTCGCACCGGCATCCCTTGTATTTTAAGACAAATACTTCACCAGTTCATCGCCGCTACTTATTGTGTTAAAATAATTTTTATTTGTTTTTATATATATATATATATATATGCATTAGTTTACAAACATTAAAATAACGCAAAATATCGTTTTTTTTGTTAAAACATAAGCTAACAATTGGTGCCTATAAAATTATATTATCCAAGCATTACCACTAAAGTGCCGGTAGGACGTGTGAAAATTATGTCACGGGAATAAGAAGGAATACTTAGTATGTCACACGTGAAAAACCACTTACAGAATAAAGGCGTGGTAAATGAGGTAGACAGACCCGTGCTCAAAAATACTCACAAAAAATATATAAAAAAATTCAAACTGTGGTGTCTTTTTATCAGTAGTTTCGCATACTTGTAAAGAAAATTAATTTGCACGATTTCAATACGTTACAGTTTTATTAAAACGAATTCAAAGGAAGTATACTACTAAATCGCGTATTTATATAAACACAAAACCGAATGATCGTATACTCCTTACCTCTTCAAGGAAAGCATACTTTAAAAAAATGCAGGGAAGAGGGAAGTAGGTTTTTGTAGTTTTTCAGAGGATATTAAAACCTATTTAATCAACGGTTCTCCAGAATACGAGAATGCCAACATCTGTGGTCTGCTTACTTCGATCCAGAGTACGAAATATTTATCTGTGTTGGTACCTACGGAAAGGAGCGGTTCTGAAAAGCAACTTCTTTTTTCATCTTGTCTTCGCCAATATTAAAAATTTGCCAAATATCTGTTTGTGTAATTGGCGAAACCAATGCAAATATTTGATGTCTTCAAACTATTTAAATTTTATCTAATCATGTGAGAAAACTCGGTGCGCTTTGTGTACAAAAAGATGTGACAATGTAAATTACTGATATTTTTTCTACTTATTTTAAAATACAAAATATTCCGATAGTATAAGTGTTAAAGATTTATTTTACTAATAAGGCTGCAAATAATTAACGAAGTGAGTCAACGCCAAGTGTATCTTGTTTCATGTGACATAAAGACTGAATTTGACCATCGAGCAAATTATGTTTTTATAATTAACTGTACATAATACGGTATGATTCTTTATCTACAAATGTGACAATCAGATCCGTGTTCCAGAGTACTATCGTGAAAAAGTATGTAATGGTGACCAGAATCTACGTTATCAAATCCCAAATCATAATACACTTACTGACATAAAAATTGCCGTACCAATAAGGAGATGCTGGGATGAAAAAGCACTTGTAACAGGCAATGAAAAAGATAATACAAATAATTGAATATTACAAAAATTAAAATTGGGCAGTTGGTTCGGGGGAAATTATACAGTTGAAAATTACATTTAGTACATTGTTGCACCAACTCTAGCATGGATACACGCGCCGATAGTTTCGGTATGGATTAATATACACGATTAATACTTTCCTGTGGTAGATAATCCCACAGTTGTTGCAGCTGCCACTCCGCATTAGGTATGCTCTTTAACGATTCGATTAGTATAATAATAAATTATTTCATTGCAATTAATCAATTTTTGGGATCTATTGTCATTCTTTAAATTAATGGGTATATCGTTTAATTTTATTCCATTATTTATCGATATGTGACCGTGTCTGTAAATGTAGCGATTTTATTTAAACCAGCCAGCTGTACGCTTTGCCAACCATAGCAGAATTAGGCTACATGTAGCGTAATGTTAGATATAAGAAAGGGGTTTTGCCGGATGTCAAATGTAGACGAATTTAGGTTTTGCCTAGAGCCTATATCTTTGTCCACTTACTCCTTTTTTTTTGTCTAGGGCAACTTAAACATTGCAATAAAAATATTTTTCACTCTTTTTGATTTTTAAAAGCACAGAGCAATTCTGTGCCCAGCTTGTTTAGATAATTTAGTTTTCCTAAAGTATTTGGAATAAACGATATTTTTGAAATCTATAAATTGATTAAATTTGTAATCGAATGTTTAGGAACCATTATTTGGACTCATTAATAGTATCCATCTGAGCTAATTGATAGGTGACAAATATATTGTATTATTTCGATTCCCATCCCTACTCCAGAAGTTATATACCGTTGATGGCTGAAGTTGCCGTCCCTCTATACGTTTTCTACATGTGACAAGTCTGGAGATCTGGCTGGCCAAGGAACGGTGTAGACAGAAGGAAGAGAGTCTTGACAAGCCATGAAGTACGTGAGCGAGCGTCATGCTGTATACTGTTATAAAAACGCGAGTTATGGTCTGCGTCACGAAGGGAAGCACACCAAGTCGTAGAACCTTGTAAGCGTATCACTGCGTTGTCATTCCCCTGAACACCACCAAGCAAGGCCGAGAATCACGAGCGATTTCTCACCATCGCACGAACGCTACCAGTTCTGAAAATGTGCTGCTCTGCAAATGAATCCCGTTTTGGTGCGCTGGCTATTGCCCCTCCGTACTCGAGTACGGTTGAGACCCATGTTTAGAGAAAACCTACATTCATCACTAAAGACGATGCATCGCCAAATTACAAATGAAGTCGTCGTTTTCGGGGTATCAGTGTAAAACGGCGTCAGGAGCGTGAGTCGCCTCGCAATAGTGCACGTGGGATTAGGGGTCACTTGTGTTGTCGCAACAAGTCTGTGGGTGGTGGAAAGAACGCCGTTGTTTCAGTTCGTTCTTTACGGACGTCGAGAACTTACTCTCTTCTGGTGGTCGTCCTGGGTCGCCCAGAATCTCAGCCATGCTTCTACTGCTCCCAAAAGTCGTGCGGACCGGCTGCTAAGACCCTGGTGGTGGCCAGTTCGATAAAACGACCACCCTGTCCATTGTATTCCCACGATTCGCCCTCTCTCAAGTTTTGCAGGTTGGTCATACCGGTTTGCGTCGTCGAGGCTTGCTTGATACACTCTGCCGTTCACTCCACTCGCACGCTGATTATCCTGCAATCAACTTCGTCCTACGATCGTTCACGTTGCCAGGACTGCAGCGGTGTTACGTCTCGTTGGTGGCAATTACACACGGCCAATCGAAGCCAAACTTAAATGAGTTGCCATTTTACCCAAGTTGGTGCTGTATACCATGTATTTTGGATGGCAATCAGAGTAATACAAAAATGTGATATGCATTTTTTGATACCATATCAAACATACTCATAATTAATGGGCCAAGTGTCGGTACACTAAAGGTATGCCATTAGTAATATCTGACCTATGTATGTTCATAAATAAATTTCTTGTTGCAAAATTAATTGGCGAGAATAAAAGAGAGAAGTTTTTTTTATATAATTGGAACGTTAACACTGTTAGTCACTATTGGCCAGAAATTTTTTTAATAGACAGTTTCGGATAGCATTTCAATAAATGACACTTGGTAAATAAATTGTATAAAACATTATAGCTACATATTTAAACTTAACTGCTTAATAAACCAGAGAAGTCAGTTTTTTTATGATACAGCTTTCTTTAAAATATTCTCATTACATTAAGANCATAATTAATGGGCCAAGTGTCGGTACACTAAAGGTATGCCATTAGTAATATCTGACCTATGTATGTTCATAAATAAGTTTCTTGTTGCAAAATTAATTGGCGAGAATAAAAGAGAGAAGTTTTTTTTTATATAATTGGAACGTTAACACTGTTAGTCACTATTGGCCAGAAATTTTTTTAATAGACAGTTTCGGATAGCATTTCAATAAATGACACTTGGTAAATAAATTGTATAAAACATTATAGGTACATATTTAAACTTAACTGCTTAATAAACCAGAGAAGTCAGTTTTTTTATGATACAGCTTTCTTTAAAATATTCTCATTACATTAAGCTACTTGGTGGACAACATTTGGGGTTGAATGTTTCTACAGCGTACAGATTATATTTAAAATATGGAAGCAAGAATATCGTGAAACTGGAACAAAATATTCCTGTTGTTGAAAAGTAGTTTCATCTGTTTTGTAAAGAAAAAAATACTTCCGGAGTTTGAAACAACTACTTACTACTTACGAAATTATTAATGATTATGGAAAGATATTGCACAACAGATAACCTTGGAAAACTGATCTAGAAACAAAAAAAATCTGGAAGAAATTTGTTTGTAAATGACGTAAAGACTGGGCAAAGATTAAATAAAACTCTTTGGACGAATAATGTACTGAACACCCACAAAAAAAACTCACAATTCCACATCCANTCTAGAAACAAAAAAAATCTGGAAGAAATTTGTTTGTAAATGACGTAAAGACTGGGCAAAGATTAAATAAAACTCTTAGGACGAATAATGTACTGAACACCCACAAAAAAACTCACAATTCCACATCCGTTTTTTTTTTTTCGTTCGGGATAATCGCAGTAAAGGTGTTCGCATACAATCTACATTTTAAAAAGTGAGAGCATTGGGGAGGCTTTGTAGGTAGCGCTGTCCATAAAAGTTNACACCCACAAAAAAACTCACAATTCCACATCCGTTTTTTTTTTTTCGTTCGGGATAATCGCAGTAAAGGTGTTCGCATACAATCTACATTTTAAAAAGTGAGAGCATTGGGAAGGCTTTGTAGGTAGCGCTGTCCATAAAAGTTAATCCGAATTGCCATTGATTTCAGCGCGGTGCATTAGGGTTGGAGATAATTTGCAAATTATAGAGTTTTATATAACAATTCCGTTTTTTTATTATTTGAATTCAGTGGGTTCTTGTATTAATAGTTTTCGTTTGAATTGCATTAAAAAGGCATATTAAGTAATAAGTATTTTGTAATTCCAAATCTCTGAAGACCTCGATGTTAAGTACCGCCCAAATCTCTTCACTCTCTCCGTAATTCCAAATGTTTATCTCATAAATTAAGTAATTCATACAAATTTGTTACAAACATGTTGGTATTAATTATTTATTTTAGAAATACTGTGTAAGCATGACACGAAAACAAACAATCGACTAAAAGAATTATGTCAGAAACCAATAAAACTGATAAAATAAATAAAAATGCCTTTCCATTGCGCTGTCCTCCATAAATCAGCATTTGATTCCAGTAGCCTACATCTGTCGATTCTGTTCCGGTACGCTACTGTTTTAAATTGGCCAGAGTGTACCGCCGATTGCAGCAACACAATTATTGCACAGTGTTACGAGTTGTGGTCAGGCCCTAAGCTGAGCGGCCTGCCTGATCACACCTTCACTTATTTATCCAGGACACGGGCCGTGATTGCTGAAATTAGTTATGAAATCGCAAACCACAGAAAACCCCTCCACCGGCCAGTAAACGGGGACAACGCAGCCGATATAGGGCAGTGTAGTCCGTGGGCGGTGTCTTTTGTCGTCGGGCCATTGGAACGAGAAGACCACTGAAGTTGGGTGTGTCCGGCTGTCGACTTGCGCCATCTTAATCAGCCTCCGGAATCATGAACAAGGTGGGGACTCTCCAATTAGCCTTTAATCAGAATGTGGCTTGTTAAATCTTTATAAAATAATAAGATTTAATATTTCAGTATATTTGTATAGCTCCCCCATTCACAATCAATCATATTTATATTCAAATTATATTTTACAAACTTAATGTTAAATAAACCTCTTTTATGTAGTATTCATTACATAACTCTTATCAACAACTTGTTACGCCCCTATATCCCTGTTAAAGATAAATATCAACAAATCAAAACCATAACAACAGCCATAACTCAGAATAATCTTGGACGAATCTTGGAGATCATGGCAAACATATGTGAAAAAAAGAATTCGAAAAGAGTAAAGTAGATACAGAATGACACCTGAGACGGTATTGCTGTTATTTAAGTATTTATTTGCACTAACGGGGCGAAGTTATTTATTGATTTACTGAATATTGTAATAGATTAAGTGACTTAACTGTTTTAGTATAGCATTTTTAGTTACAATTTTATTCGTTTGTGTAATTATGAGACGAAATTTAATAAACAAACCCTCCATTAAATTTATAACCTGTCTACTTCAAGTGTTAATATAACAACCAAAATAAGATTCTGAACATCGAAAACTTAATAACACTTTTTTCAACTTATTTGCTCAATATGATTAATGTTTTGTGAATTTATTTCTCCAGAAATAGTTTTTCGTGTGATAATCATTACTTTCCCACTATCATCGTAAAATGTTACCTCGGTTACCAAAGTATTATAAGTTATATAATAATGATAAAGGAACGTACAATTTATTTACGAAACGTATGCCTTTTATGAGATACCTGATTTTGGTATTTTACGCCAGCAGGAATGATGGGCTGGCTCTCCAGTAGAATTTACAGCTCTACCGTCGTTCTATTAGAACCATAAATGCCCGCACTCTGAGCTCTCTAGTGCGATGTGACCGTTCTTAAGTTTCCGTATAANTCGTTCTATTAGAACCATAAATGCCCGCACTCTGAGCTCTCTAGTGCGATGTGACCGTTCTTAAGTTTCCGTATAACTACACAGGACAAACTTAAACTGGCACCCTTAGCACCATTCTATATCCTCTTGCTAACTCGCCAAGAGATAGGCATTGACGAGATAAATAAACCTGGCAATCCAAAGACTCTTCTCTCCCGCTGAGACTTATTTATATTTAAGTTAGCCGGAAAGCTTAGGCATTTTTTTTCCTCCTACGAACGTGGGACTACGATACTAAAGTCGTTCCTGAAAAACATGCTGGATACACGAAAAGTTTGCGAGTTGTCAGTCCGTTCGCTTTCTCTATACTCGTATATGCTACACGGTTTTCTACGCACCTGTACTAGAAATTGCTTTAAATGATCTTGCCGAAAAAAAAAAGTTGAACTGAAGAAAAAAAGTAGAACTGAAAACAAGTGAAAGGTTCCCTAGTAATGGTTCATTTTGATATGATGGATCGCCTTTTTTAAAAATTGTTCGTCGTGTACATCTTGCTGCAACAGCGTTTTACTTTCTGGCCTCGTGAGATTCTATCAGACGAGGTAACTTCTTTGTTCCCCACTCTGGGAGCTGAACAAATAAGATAGCGCGGACTCATTACCGCTTTCAGATGCGGAATCGGCATAAACTGAATAGTTTTCTTGCAGAGGCGATGATGGCGCGATAAGGAAATCTCTCCGGCCATTGTTCACGTGCCGACGCGGAGGCGCTTCTCAGCTTGAAGTAATAGCCGGTTTCAGCTTCCACGGGAACTAATGATTGCAGAAACTCATATCGCGGGTGCATGGCGCAACAGGTTGTTTCGTAAACCGAGCTTTCGTTCACACAGGATAGATTGCTCCTCTGAAAGCGAAGATTGTGAAACAGATACTTCAAAAAAAGTCAACATATTGCCAATTCTCTAAATAGAGTAATTTGTATTTAAATACGGCGATACGAAAACCGTAACTTGTGTGTACAACATAATATACGTACAGAATTAATGTCATATCCGCAGCAAGAATTTTTTGAAAATCAAATTCCCCTAAAATCCCTTGTATTGTGAGCAGTAGTTCTGCTTGTGAGTACCTCTTTCCGAAAAAATAGCCAATCTTTTTTTAAAACCAGGATATGTTTGTAAATATAGTGAAAGGATAAACTGATTTAAGCCCCCCATAAATCTTAGACATGGCCTATAACTTTTCGTTACTTGACAACTAAAATATATTCCAATTCAAAATGTTGTCAAGAACTTATAAAGATATGACAAAAAACAAAACGGCAAAGTTCCTCAAGTTGAATCTCAAATGGCCAAACGTATTGCATTCATATGGCAAGAGCTGCAACAGTTCAAATAATTTTTATTTTTATAATTTACAAGTAACGTCTCTTCATTGAGTGCATATAACATTTGCTTTCACGTACCTTTGAGGTTTGCAAATATGTTTGGTGGGCATTTTGGTAGGATTTCACGTCATTTTATAACCACAGCTAATCATAGGCAACAGTCAGGTTAGAAATGTTTACATAAATGCCCACTCAATGTGTGTGNCATTTTATAACCACAGCTAATCATAGGCAACAGTCAGGTTAGAAATGTTTACATAAATGCCCACTCAATGTGTGTGATATTCTGTGGCTGGAATTATGTTTCTTCAGGACAACATTATTATTAAAGACTAAATATTTTGTACCCCTCGCTAATAACATTTCATTCTACATAAAATACTGCAATTAATACATGCAAGGAAAATACGTTTTCATTTAACAATATCTTGAAATCAAATTACGGAAATAATAATAGTTATAGAGTTGCGAGGCGATCGTACAAGTCCATTAAAAAATTTTCCCCAAGAGTATAATTTTATCCTTGTCCACATACAAACTAGTTCATTCCAAATTTTTTTTTTCTCGCTCACTTTTCCATGATTTCTACTGTAATATATCTTAACCGAATCATTTATATTATTACATAAGGCCGCTCGCCTATGGTCCCTTCCACCGCCGAACGAGCGTTCATATCGCCGGTAAATGTGGAAAGGTAGGCGGAGAGTACAAACAGGCCACGAAGGCTAATGGCGTTAAGGCTACCGGGACTTATAACACTGCCGTCCTTGGAAGACTAAATGTTTTGTGTACTCACTGCGTGAATTTCCGGTCATCGCCCGCATTCCCCCTCAGCTGAACTCTTGGGGCGAGAATCCTTCTGAGCTGGGTCGGCTCAGCTATATAAACCACGGCATGCCTCTGAGTCAAGGGTCTTAAGCCACAGAGTAGCTGGGGCCGTGGTGGTTAAGTGGTTAGATTACTCACCTCCACCCTAGGCGAACTGGGTTCGATTACCGGCGGGGGTCTCTCCCGGATTTTCGCATGTGGGAATCGTGCCAGACGACGCCGCTGGTCGGCGCGTGTTCTATGGGATCTCCCGTTTCCCCCGCCCGTAAATTCCGGCACTGCTCCATACTCACTTCAATTCACTCCCATCGGCTCTCAAAATTTCGATGTTGAGAGACGTCTAAATCTCTCCACTCAACATTGCAGAGTAACTAAGAATACAGAGGTGAAACGGCTGGGTGTATTGTGAACTGTAGCCACACGTGCTGGCAAAATGGACTCACCGGCCAGCAATATGGCGGAACGTCATTCACCAATCACCTTCTGGAGACTAGCCTGCCAGACGACAGCCCGCGGCCAGTTGGGAATATTCCATTACGTGCAACAGCTAACCAGGGCCAATACCTGTTTCCACAGCTTCGTGTGGCCAATGAACGACAGAGTTTGCTTGCATCAAAGGAACCGCCACGCCATTTCGCTTCTGTATACTTTTTATTCTGTGGTAGAGCCTTGTACGGCTATTAGCGCCAGATATGTGGTACCATCGCGATCGGAGCGAAGTGACCAGCGAGTGTAGTCAGCTAGCGTTGGTAGAGTAGAGGTAAACACTGACCGGTTGAACTGTGGGGAAGCGAGATTAGATGCGTGAGTGGTAGACATTTCGAATGATGTTAATGTAAGGCAGTGTACATTTTGAGCATATGTGTGTTACTATAAGTGGGGATTAAGTGACTGTAGTCAGTACAGTGACACTGGTAAGGACCTTAATTATAACAGAGATTGGTATAGAATATTGCACCCGCTAGTAATAATATTAAGTGTTAGAAATAGAGATATGTTATTTAATGCTGTATAAAATAGCTGTGTGTGTTTTTATAACATTGAAAATAAACTTATTAATTAAATTCAGATAATTTATTTTCATTAAAAACTTTCATTTCTCACGAACTCACGTACGTCAATGGCGATTTGCAATAATATTTATGTAACTAACTAGTTGTAGTTTTAAATTGCAAATATTTTTTTCTTTAAAAAAAATAACAAGACAAATTGTTTAAGTTAAATCTGTATGTCGTAGAAAGATTCAGCACCAGACGTTGTCCACCAAATATTTTTATGTAATAAGAATATTATGAACATAGTTGTATCATAACAAATTTTCTTCTGTATTTCATTGGGCAGTTTAATTAAAGCATTCCGCCATTTTTTTATAGAATTGATTGAAAAAAATGTGTTCTTGAGTTGCAATCTAATACTGCTTATCATTTTCTTGTCAATGGTAATTTATATTGCTAACATTCTACTTATTTTCAAAATTTGTTCCTCGGTGTGTTTTAGTTCGTTTTCCATTCGCGCCCAGTAAATTTTGCAATAAAGAACTTTTTTTATGACCATGCATAGGTCANGTGTTTTAGTTCGTTTTCCATTCGCGCCCAGTAAATTTTGCAATAAAGAACTTTTTTTATGACCATGCATAGGTCACAATAATACTTATAGTATACCTATGGTATACCTACACTTGTTTCAGGAATTAGCAGTATTTTAGCTCTTATATCAAAATATGTATACCATATCATTGAATTATTCTTATCCAAAATGCATGGTATTTAACACTAACTCGGGTAAAATGGCAATGATGTAAGTTTGACTGTGATTTGCCGGTTGTAGCTGCTACTAACCAGAGCTAACACCGCTGCAGTCCTGGCAACTTGAACTATCGTAGGATGAAGTTGTTTGCAGGATAATCAGCGTGCGTGTGGGATGAACATCATACAGTAGAACGCACCCCTCGGCGATGCACTAGAATCAGGCATGACCAATTTACAAAGTTTGAGAGGGTGAGAATCGCCGGATTAAGATAGGCTGGATAATCGTATCGTCGAATCGCCCGTGGCCTGAGTCGTGGCAACCGAACTGTACGACGGCGATGGGAATACTGCGAGCATGTGCGAGACTCTGGGTAGCCTATCCTAGACCACCAGAAGGAATGTTTCGTCTCTTACAGGAACGAACTCAAACAAAAATCTCTTTCCACACTTTACAAACATGTATAATATATTTACCGTATCTTCACACTTTCTGAATCAAACCTTGGAAAAATTAAGCCACGTATGGCGAGTTTTATTGTTTCCTAAATTTGTCGTGCATTACACTAAAGACCCAAAAAAATTGGTAAAGGTGTGCGTATACAAATGACAGAGGTATGGAACCAATCAAAGTAACGAGATGCGGTCGGCAGCTAGATCGGTTACTGCTGCTACAATGACAGGTTATCAAGATTTAAGTGGGTTTGAACGTGGTGTTATAGTCGGCACACGAGATATGGGACATAGCATCTCCGAGGTAGCGATAACATTCGGATGTTCGCGTATGACCATTTCACGAGTGTATCGTGAATATCGGGAATCCGGTAAAAAATCACATCTTCGACATCGCTGCGGCCGGAAATATATCGTTAAAGAACGGGACAAACAACGACTAACGAGAATCATTAAACGTGAGAGACGTGCAACCCTTTCTCAAATTGGTGCAGATTGGATTTGTGGACTGCCCTGCAGGATTCATGGTGTGGACTGCCTCCTGCATACCTTCAGACATTGGTAGAGTCCATGCTACGTCGTCTTGTGGCACTTCTGCGTGCTCGGAGAGCCCTACATGATATTAGGTAGGTGTACCACTTTTTTTGGCTCTTCAGTTTACTACCGTTTAGTACTTCAGTTAACCTAGAAGTATTTAATTTCCAATTAAAAAGGACTTTTACTTATATTTTATAAATAAATTATAATATTTAAATTATTATTAAAGCGAATAAAACTGGGAGAAAATACGTGTGTTGATAAGGTCTAGTACCAAATAGTTCACGTGCAAAGTATCATTAAACTGAGTGCCGACAAATGCGGTGCGCTGTCCCTTTATAAAATTTTTCTATATTTTCTCCCTGCTATCCCTCCAGGTCAGCACTATCCATCTTGCCTGGAGAATGTTCAAGTTCATTACCCCGTCGTGCAACATCTCTCATCGTGCTCTGTCATTCCATGTTGGCTTTCTCATATTCCTTATGGTCTCCTTTCACCTGGCACCGGGTGTGGACGAGTCTCATTCTCTGTCATTCCACCTCGGTTTTCTCAACTTGCTTCTGGTCCCCTTTCATGTAGCATCCTGGCTGGGCCAGCTTCATGCTCTGTCATTCCAAGATGGTTTTCTCATATTCCTTCTGGTTTCCTTTCTCCTGGCGTCCTGACGGAGACGTGTTTCCTGATCTAACATTCCACCTTGGTTTTCTCGTCTTCTTTTTGGTCATCCTTTTACCTGGCACCTGGCGGGGACGATTCTCATGTTCTGTCATTCCACTTCGGTTTTCTCATTTTCCTTCTGGCCTCCTATCACGTAGCATCCTGGCGGGGCCAGCCTCATGCTCTGTCATTCCAAATTGGTTTTCTCATATTCCTTCTAGTCTCCTTTTACCTGGAGTCCTGGCAGGGGCGAGTTTCATGATCTGCCATTCCACCATGATTTTCTCATATTCTTTCTGGTCTCCTTTCACCTGGCTTCTTGGTGGGGATGCATCTCATACTCTGTATTTCCACTTCAGTTTTCTCTTCTTACTTCTGGTCGGTTTTCTTCTGTCGTTCTGGTGAAGAGGAGTCTCGTGCTATGTCATTCTATCTCGTTTTTACTTATATTCCTTCTGGTGTCCTTTCACCTGGTGTGTTGGCTGGGACGAGTCTCATGCTCTGTCATTCCACCTCGATTTTCTCATATTCCTTCTAGTCTCTTTCACCTGGCGTCTTGACAAAGGTCGAGTCTCATGGTCTGTCATTCCACCTCGGTTTTCTCTTATTCATTCTGGTCTCCTTTTACCTGGCATCCTGGCCGGGACGAGTCCTTCCACCTTGGTTATCTCATATTCATTCTGGTCTTTCACCTGGCGTCCTGGTGGGGTTGAGTACTATGCTCTGTCATTCCACCTCGGTTTTCTCATATTCCTTTAGTTCTCCTTTCACTTTGGCAGCTGAAGACGTGGGGATGCCCCTGTCTTCAGCTTAGTTGGTGATATAGCCAAGGTTTTGTGATTTTTTCTGCGATTGTAATATTTGTTAAAAAATTACGTTAATTTTTTTAAAAGTGATATTTGGTTTAAAATAGTGTTTAAAGGCAATCGTCAAGGTCATGATTGCTTGTTGTCATGTTTACTACTTTTTTGAGTGAGTAAAATTAATTTTCTCATGCTGTTGCCATTGTTGTTTTATAAAAAAAATATTGGTTTTCCCCCCTTCATCCCTAACGTAGATGTAATCCGAATTGACAGCCAAAGACCAGGTTTAATGTTGTAACACATCACGGATCCTGTTATTACGAACGGAGGTAAATGGGTTTACTCATAGTGTTCGCATGTTTTTTCTTCGTCCTTTTAAATACGGGCAGGGCGCGCTCTCGTACTTGTTGATCTCTTCCGGGCAGTGGTAGCCGGTGTATGTGTCCTGGTAGTGGTGACTCTTGAAGATGTCCTCACATGTACCGTTGTCGCACAGCTCCTCCATGCTCATTGCAAGCGGTGGCAAATGGTTTTTCACCAAATTATTAGCATGTTTTTTTATCCTTAAAAATATGTATGTGTATATAGTTTTTAAAACGAAATAACTCTTTTACTTTATCTTGTATAAGAGAATTCCTCTCGTAAAGCGAAGTGCATGAGTAACTCGGCTAGTCTACTACCCTGGAGCCTGACTCGACTTTCGACTAGTCTATGTACCATCCCTTCGACGCTTTGAGACCTGCATAGTGCCCACACCGTCGGTCGACCACCTGGCTAACTTTCAGATGCTCGAGTTGTTAGTCGATCACACAATGTCGGACAGGGTGGGTGCGTTCCTCCGCTAGTGATGCGGGTTGTGAGTGTTGGCTGTAATCTGAATTTTGCGGTTTCATTCCGGTCGGTTCGTAAGGAAATCGTTTGCTCGTCTGTTGTACTGACCAGGATGGTCTGGTCTTGTCTGGCATAATGCAAAGCAGCGTACAGCTTCCGACGCTTGTGTAATATGCGCTGGTTGGTAAGTGCTGATAACTAGTTTCCTCTACATTTTGTTTTTTTATATGTTTGTATAGGTATGTAGCAGTGTCGACCTGGTCACTCCCGCTACTTCTTGGCTCTGTCATAATATTTTATTTTAGTCTAACGTTACTTATGTTGCTCGATGCTCGCACATTATGCGTTGGTTAGTAGTGGAATTCTTGTGTACTCTGTACTGTAGCGTAACTCAGTTGGAGGGTGTACGTGGGGAAAAAGTTTTGCTAATCTTGTGTACTAAACAAGGCTACCACGTCAGTTTTTAGACTTATGGTCTTGCCTAACAACGACTGATGCGATGCACAGTTCTCATCGCTTGTACAATACGTGTTGGTTGGTAGGTGTTTATAACTATTTTCCTTTTTAATGTATACTGGCGGCTTTGTGATGGTAATTTTTTGTTGGTCTAACATAATGTACAGCGTTCGTTGATCGCGCAATATGCATAGATTGGTTTGTGTTTATAACTATTTTCCTTTTAATCTTTTATATCTAATAATCAATATGTAGCAGTGTCGTCGTCTCTTTGATGACCACTGGTTTTAATGCATAATGTTTAGTGGAAAGCAAAGGAACACAGCCTTTACAGGGCACGTAATAAGTCTTCAAAATGTCACCGTTGGTAAATACTGTACTCCACTTAACATATTGTAAAATTTTTTATTTCAGTTTGGTCGTGTTGAACATAAGTTCTTTTTCCCGTTAACGGGCATTGCGGTTTTTTTAATAAAGTTCTCATCGCAATAACAAAACTGATACCATTATTATGGACTGTGAAAAAATAATGTATTATTTATTTATAGTAGAGATTCGATACAACATCGTGCTCGCAGCGTACTTGCGTCTATGATGAATCTTTATTATTTATTGTTATGTGACTTCATTTTTCATGTCGGTCCGGTTTTACATTTTGCACGAGGGTCCCCCCAACCCACGTGTTAAGCTGATGTTTTTTATTGCGACCTTCAGCCCTCACAGTCGAACCATACCGCTGTTGTCCCACTGTGCTATGGGAACCGTTGAGCTGCAGACCTCATTGGTGGTTGGATCGAAACCTCGTGCGTCTCGCAATTTTTGAGCTACTTGCATCGAGTACTGCATGCATGGGTGGGTGTTGTGCATGCTGCACGTTGGAATTCGGTCATGTGTGACATCAGTGCTCCTACTGGCCACTATCGGTAACTAAAAATATTTTGGCGTCCCCAGACAGGTGACAGGCTAAACGAAGATGGCTGAAGACCACAGCGACCTTAGCAGACGATTGTCGTGCACTCTAGCGGTCAACTGGAGAAACGAATATGGCGAGAGCCACCTTTGGCAGCACGCAGCAGCCAATCAGATACAAGGCGCCTTTACAGAGCCTCGCGCAGTCGATCAGGTAATATATATATGCCCACAATGAAAGGTACGCTACGCTATTTCGTGTCTGTGTAATTATCTAAAGGAACATGAAAACTCAGCTTTTTAAATGACTTGTAATCTAAACTCTGCAGACCTACGTATGTGTTTTCGAGCCTCAGAATTCGGTTTAATGGCTTTGGTCCCAATGTGTGGCCTGTTTTCCCTCTAGGGTAAACAGAAGCAATATCCTCTACCTACACCAGTTTATTCGAAGCAATATTTTAAAGAGACATGCTAATATTTACAGCTTCATGTATTCAAACGAAATAAATTTTTAACTTCTACTTTATAACTTAATTCCTCTTGCAAAGGGACATTAATTTGTAATACGTGATTGCAATGAATGGTAAGTACTTATAACTATTTTCCTTTACATTTAATTTTTATATCTGTTTTGAATCAGCGCGTAACAGTGACTGATTGTTTAAACGTAAATTGTTTTGTGGTAAACAAAGGAACACAGTCATTACAAATTTCATAATGTGTTTTGCACTTGACGCATTGTAGTCATTTTTGCGGTTGGCCCTTGTGATCATTCGTTTTTTCTCTTGTCGTCGTACGTTCTAGCTTTTACTAAACTTCTTGGCATGATAGCAAAACTGATATCACTATTATGGACTGCAGCTTCATCGGGTATTTTTTATATATAGTGACTTGATATGACATCATGCTCCTGATGTACTTGCATATATGCCATTCCTTTATTGTTTGTTTCGTGAAAAATTTTTCATGTTCAGGACGGTTTCATATCTTTTACAGACGGTTTCCCCGACCATTGCGCTAGGCTGATGCTGTTTATTTATATTAAGGCATACATCGTTTATTGTAACCTGAGACTACGTATGTTCTTGTTATCGTTACAATTGTAAACCGCTCTATTTTTCAATATATGACTGGTTGTTAAGTGTTACCCAAGCTAACGATGACTCGGTTCGTCGGTTTTTGTGTTGGACTGATACGGTTAATCGTACACATCATAGACGATTTCGCAGTGCTGACCCTTCACTACTGACCTCTTACTGTTGACCTCTCACTGCTGACCCATTGGTACTGACTCCTCACTGCTGACCCCTCACTGCCGACCCCACAGTGCTAGACGCTCACTGCAGACCCCCCTCACTGCAGACCCCTCACTGCTGACCTATCTCAGTGCCGACCCCTCAGTGCTGTCTTCATGCAGTACCGACGCTGAGCAGTTCCGTTTAACTACCGATCAGTTTTCTATGGTTGCAGTAATTTATATCACCATCCAACCGGTCGAATACGAAGCTACGTTGTAATTCTCTCTGTAGTGGGGTAGAGGGAAATCAGTATGCACCTATTTGATAAACGAGTGCGTGCAGGCCGATGCGTATGTGTGTGCTACTTCAGACCTTACACTCCTACATGCAACGGTAGCTTTGCGACGTGCCTGAATGTATACTGTTATTTTCTCTTCATTCGTGTATGGATGTTACATGTTCCCGAACTTAAAAGGTTTGGAAATGCTGACCAACTATGCCAGGGCCTAAGGCCTACTTACCTATCTCCTTGATTGCAGTCGGAACTGATGAATGTGATATGAATTTGAGGGTCGTAGTTTCGGTGGCGGGAAAATGGCAACCAACTGTGCTTAAACGAAGGCCTAAGATGTATTTGCCAGTGCGGTCTTTTTCGCTGTCGGGGATGATGCATATGTTATGAATATAGGAGGCTGTATCTTAAACGGTTCGTAAATTACAGCCAACTTTGCATATAGGTGGGCTGAGGACGTACTTTGCGCGCACGCGTAAGGACTCTAGGCTAGCAAGCGTGGAGAGGCCTCGCTCCGTGTCACGCAGGTGGAATGACAGAGCATGAGACGCCATGTGAACGGAGACTAGAAGGAATATGAGATAACAAAAGTGGAATGACAGAGCATGACACTCGTCACCGCCAGGACGCCAGGTGAAAGAAGACCAGAAGGAATAAGAGAAAACCGAGGTGGAATGACAGAGCATGAGATTCGTCCTTGCCAGGACGCCAGGTGAACGGAGACTAGAAGGAATATGAGAAAACCAAGGTGGAATGACTGAGCATGAGACTAGTTCCCGCCAGGACGCCAGGTGAAAGTTGACCAGAAGGAAGATGANCAAGATGGAATGACAGTGTATAAGACTCGTCCCCGCAAGGATGCCAAGTGAACGGAGACCAGAAGGAATATGAGAAAACCAATGTAGAATGACAGAGCATGAGACTCGTCCTCACCAGGATGCCAGGTGAACGGAGACTAGAAGGAATATGAGAAAACCAAGGTGGAATGACTGAGCATAAGACTAGTTCCCGCCAGGACGCCAGGTGAAAGTTGACAAGAAGGAATATGAAAAATCCAAGATGGAATGGCAGTGTAAGAGACCCGTCTCCTAAAGGATGTCAGGTGAAATGAGACCAGAAGGAATATGAGTAAACCAAGGTGGAATGACAGAGCATTTACTTGTCCCGCCACGATGCCAGGTGAAAGTATACGAGAAGGAATATGAGAAAGTCAAGGTGGAATGACAGAGCATGATGAGAGAATTTGCACAGCGGGTCAATGAACTTTAACATTCTCCAGGCAAGATGGATAGTGCTGGTATGGTGGGATAGCAAGGAAAAAACCTTCCCGCCACTCAGAATGCAATAGCGTGAAGTAAACACACCCAAGATGATCCCCGTCGGCGATTAATTACAGAGCAAGAGGTTCCTGCGTGACGTAATCTGAGATGGCAGTCGGCTCGTCCCCTCGTTCCCTCCAGGATGCCAGATGTCCCAGAACATACACTTTATAACTACTTATATAATTATTTGCATTTTAAAATTTTAATTTTTAATTTTGTAAAGTGTAACAATACAGCTTTGTTAACTGGCATAGAACTTACACGTACAAAATAACCTATTTGTGTGTTTGTAATTGGTACTCATGCGAAGTCGCATGTACCGCGAGAAATATTGATGGGCTTGTTTGTTCTGTTGCAGTGAAATTTAATTCATCTTCATTGACAACATAGCTGTTATGTCAGCGGTGAAAAAATATGGCATTTGAAGTTTCAGTATCAGTGAAATGGGGTCAGAGAAAATTATATGATTCTGCCTGGAAAACAGGAAAACTTTAGGGAATTCCAAAATAGAATTTCAGTGAACAACCTGATTTAGTCCTTTTCCATACAGCGCCTTTCTGCGGTTGTATAAAGTGAGTAATAAAACTTGATAGATGGTTCACTTTATTCGGTAATCTGCCATTTCTGCTTCCACGACTAATGAGCATGAGCCTATAAATGTGCTTGTATTTATGTACGTTCATTGTCGCTGCCCCTTTTTAAAGGATCTGGCGTGATGTTAATCATCGCGTAGACGTGCCCCACATACGAGGAGCCGTAATTATTTTTGGACAATTTATTAAATTGTAGGGTTTTTCCGCTGCAATATTTATTCCATATCTGTAATATTGTGTACTCTTGCTCGTTTTGGAGTAACTTATAAATGAAATGAAGTAAACCAAAAAATTAAGAATACAGGTTTTCGAGGCGTGTATTCGCATGTAAATAATCCATTTCCGGTTACTTTACACTTATTTGAAGCCATGCAAAAGTTATACTTCCAGGATATTCCTCCGCCTCGTGCTAACTAAACTCAACTAAGTCTAGACAATTACACCAAATGACAATGCACTGAGTAAGTGCGCACTCAGTTGTAATAATATTTTGCTTGATAACAATTTCCTACTTGGCGCTACCAACGCACATGTTTTCTCACTGTTTATTATTCGTATTTTTTATAAATTAAAAATTATAATTTATAAAAAAAATATAGGTGAAGTTTTTATTTAACGAAAATTAAAATCTTTTTGTGTTATCAGATAAATAAAATGGTTGCGATACATGAGGTATTTAGGAAATAACTAAACACGTCACACATGGAGTGATTTTTCAAAGATTTGATTAAAAAAGTGTGAAGAAACGGCAAATAGACTACAGTAAGAACATTTTAAGCAGCTTTATTCGCGCACATATGGAACAAGCAAACTGAGTGCGCGGTCGGAGAGTTTGCACAGTTGGTTCGTGCAGTACGCAGGCCACAATACGCCTCGCGCAGGCAGTACACTGCTGGTAACGGGAACTACATACTAAGACGGACATGCTCCCGGATGATTGTTTTATCTGGTCCTCGCTGCTGACAGAATGGAATGCTGTAAGTGTCACACTTCGGAGAAGAGCTCTGCACAGCTTTTGTCTGCAGAGAAGACAAAGCCGTCGCTCTGGATACGCCACGCAAACTGCAACATCTCTTTTCAGGAATTGAAGAGTCACGGAATATAACGGGGTTTTTCTTTTGCCTCTTTTAGTTGGTGATGAGTTATGTATATCGCCGCCATTCCACCTGATAGTAAATTTCCAAAAAGCAACTTATCCTAGGGCGTTGGCAACGTCTGTGCATTTATGCGAACTATTATCCGGAAGTACTTGGTGTAACTTACTAACACGGTAGCCAGTTCGATAATCAGCAGTTGATATACTTAAATAAAGCTAGAACACTCGCTGGTTGGTTACTACGTGTACTAGTAAATACTACTCTAGATAAACTTAAAATATCCTCCCTAAAAAAAACAGGAGAAAAACAGAGAGCATACGTAGGCTGAAAGTGAAGGCGATGCCATAAAATACCACATCGTCTTAGTGTGGGTAGACTTTGTTGTCCGTGAACCTTCCCATGGGCGAGGCCAGCGAGTTCGTTTTCACGGTCCGATCGAATCAGGTTATCGATCAAACTCTTTCGAAACAAGCTCCAGCATCTCCGTCGTTTACATATGCGTAGCTTGAGCTTACTTCGCGTGCCTTGAACAGGAGTGGCTTTACGTGTAGAACACTAGCTTCAGTCCCCCTTGAACCTGTCGCGACGCAGTTATAGTAAATCTTTGGGCAGCACGATACACAGCAGTCATCGCCAGTAAAATTAGTCGATTCCTTATAT
>NQII01005030.1:148053-176694 GCA_002778355.1 Clitarchus hookeri | reverse complement strand
TTGCTTTGGCATACCTCTTGCAACATTGTGATATTCCACCACGAATACCTTTTTCAATCATCAAAATCATGTTGTGAATGCTGTGAATGCTGGAATACTTTTAGTAGATGCTCTGGCTTCTGCAAAAAAAGTAACTCTTATTAGATTAAGTATTCTAGTACACTTAAGGGGCACTTAAGTACATGTGCTTTCCTGAGAATTACTGCCAACTCCGTCTTTCGTTGTTTGTAAATACTAAAAGGGGTGAATAAATGGTTACATACACGAGGTACTTTGCCTATGTAGTTCTGTTTGTGTATGTGTCTGAAGTTCAACCACCACCAAATTGATTTGAATAACACGAGCTCTAATCAAACTTTCATTCACGATCCTTCTATTGCTCTGGGGTGAATAAACCGCGCAAATGTAAAACGGGTTCCGCAAGGAAACAGCCTTATGAATCAGTTTAAACAAAATCTTATCACTTAAGTTTCTCCGGACCCGAAACTGGCTTGCAGCTGATCCCGACTGTCTATTCACCTCACGAGCCAACTACCAAATTCCCCATGTACACTAATTTGCAGAAAAAAAAAAAAAAAAATCACACTGAAGGTGCCATTGCAGTGGCACGTAAATGGGTACAGGCACAAGATATGGTAGCACGTAATCAGAAAACATCAAAGTATTGTACGACATCAAGCCTGTATTGCAGGGGACCAACACTTACAGGATGCAATTAACATGGTATTGGACCACTCGTATCGCGGAGACAGACGGCGATATGGTCGGGTATGGTGGCATACAGACGTCGAGTGTTCTTCTGAGTAAGATCGTGCCACAGCCGGTACAACTGGCCTACCAAATCTGCTGTAGTTTCACACTGACCGAAGTTGCCGCCCAATATGGTCCCAAACGTTCTCGATGGGCGAGAGTTCTGGTGATCTTGCTGGCCCATGAAGCTTGTTGACATCACGAAGGCAGACCAGAGATACCAGTGCTGTGTGTGGCCGGGTATTATTCTGCTGGAAAATGGGGTTGTCAAGCTGCTCAAGGAAGGGGAGTGCTCATGGTCGCAAAATTTCCTGGACGTATCGCCGCGCCATCAAGATTTTTTCAATCACCACCAGTGGAGTGAAGGAATTGTAGGTAATTGCACACTCCGCCATGACACCTCTCGTTGGGGCGGTGTGCCGCTCTACAACTAAGCGTGGATTACGGCGCTGGCCAAGATGTCTCCAGACTCAAATTCGGTGGTCGTCTGTATTTAGACAGAACCGTGATTCGTCGCTGAACACCACTCGTCGCAAACCTACAAGCTCACGCTGCCGTTGCTGGCAGAAGGTCACACGTGCTCCGCGATGCTCGGGTTGTAATGGTAGACGCAAGGGACGCCGCGACGACATACGGCTCTCCTAGCCGTCTGGGTATGGTACCAGCGAACACAGGCGTATCCCTAGCTGCCGTGCGTGTCTTGTTCCTGGATAGTGCGCAGCGACGTCCGAGATTGCTTACAAACTGTCGCACGATGAAACGATTCTCCCTGCTGGTGGTCCGCCGGGGTCGACCCGAGCCTTCTGAAAGGGTATGTGTGCCTTCGTGTTCCCTCTGCGTGCAACGTCGACTCGCAGTTTAGGCTGAACGATTCAAGTGGCGAGCAATTTGTCGAAACATCCAACCTGCCTCCCGAAGGCTGACAATGCGGACTCTCTCAAACTCATCTGGCTGCGCAAAGGCTTTTAGAATTCACCGTCGGGGCGCGCTGCGTGTTCACTGAACTTGCCTCTTGTCTCACACTGATACTAAGGCTTTATACGGTGCCTTGCAGCTATGGACGAAGAAGGGACAATATATGCCCCTCTCACTCGATTCGTTCATGATGATAGTTTTTTTTTTTACAATGAGTATAGAATGGGCATACCCTCTTATTGCCGCGAATTCCAAAGATAAACATCATTCAATAAGAAAGTAAATCTTCCCTTTCCCTTCCAACTTACCGCAACTCTACAGACACCAAAAGAAACAAAATCCTACATTTATTCACCAAATCACCAAAAACTTACACAATGTATCGGATATATCCTTAACATCCCATATCCCATATAACAAATTCCAATCAAAAGTTCACACATAAAGATAAGATTTTACTACATTTTATGATACAGGATTGTATTGCTTGAGGGGATTTTCTTATGGTCTCTGGCTTCTCAATGGCTGGCCAGAACGCTTTGCACCGGGTGGTCCTTTACACCTGTGTCCGTTTTAACCATAAACGAGCTCTTCTCGAACTATCTTCTTTTCGCAATTTTAAGCCCTGAGCAACATTTCTTAGACAGAAGTCGTATGTGCATGGCATCAGGGAGACAGACAGCCCTTCAAAGCAGCCATTTCCAGACAATACCTTTTGTGCTGGGTGGGCATCCCCTCTTCCCTCCTCCACACACCTTCAGCACTTTGTTATTTACGACATCATCAACATTTAATTTACATTTATTGATTACTGCAGAACAAATACTTGACACTACTATTATATCGGTATACTATACGCCTGGTAGTGATTACAATGATACCTCATACCATATACTTTTTTCATAGACAATTCAAATTACGAACCTATTAAATACAGTATTATGCATATGCTCCAGATGGACGCATAACATTATGTAAACTGAATTTCAGAGTGTTTTTAATACACTTTATTAAAAATATATTTTTTCACGTTTAAGCAGTATGTTTCCATACGAAATAAAATAACACTTCAGTCTAGGACGGAGTTAAACTTTCAACATATCAAGTTCATTGCAAACACTCTTCAACATGGACAAAAACATCATTTTCTGACGGTTTTAGCTTAAAAATTTTTGGATCAACACCTTGCTTTGAACTTTGGTAGAAACTCTCCACCATTAAAATTAAAGGGTCAGGGCTTTAAAGTCCCAGAGTAAATTGTGTACTACGAAAAGCCTACGCGCCAGTTCGGAGCCTTGCGCGTAGCGGAGACGGAGTACTTGATGGAAGTGTCAGTGTAACCCTTATCGCTTCCTTGCTTCTGTGCCTCAGAAGCAGAAAATATATTCAAATAGACGGGTGCCTTAAGTTGGTTGTATCTTTGCCACCTTGTGATCTCTTTATTACTTACTGTTATAATTTAATATTAAAATTCAAACATCACTACAAACATAACTACTGTACTGCATTCCTGAAACCAGAATGGGCTGATTTAAAGTATGTATTTTCTCATTTACTACTGAAAAAAAAAAAATAATGAGTTGATCTTTGTTGCGGATACAGGTGCAACAAAAAACAACATGGGCAAAATACTGTGGACTATTAAGTAAATGCTGTTCGAAGTAAAATGAGCACTTTTGAAAGCCTTGCTTAAAGCCCTCAATACCTGCATGTTGGCCGAGAAGTAAGACGAATTGGGACCATTGACCAGCGTGGCCGTATTGTCAGTACGATGTCATACTTGATGTCAATCTTTTTTGCTTTGTTTCTGGTACCAAACGGCAGGCACACTTTGATATAATTGTATAAATGTACATACTTTGTCGTTGCCCTAAAGCGTTACTATTATTTCCGCATGAGACTCGATTTGTGTCGTCCACTAAGCAAGTAATGACTATAGTGCCATCTTGCATCAAGCAACAAACGCATACTGCTTCGCAGGCCAGCGTATGTGGACACGATTGACTAAGCGAATGCGAGTGTCCTTGACTCGTGCACATAAAACAGACACCGCTCCGAAGTAATGCCAGCGGCTATGAGTAAAGGCGAGACGAGACGAGTGGGGCTGTCTACACGTTGGCGCTCGCATTTACTCGGTCAACGTGGACCAGTATGTGCAGGGGGCTCTAGATCTACTTGAACGCACGCTGTTTTCTTCCACCATATGTAAAATTAACATTGCCTTGAGCCGAATCACTTTATTTGCGCCTGTCGATCAAGTGAAACTGTGAAATTATTAGAAAAGTAAATATTTTACAAACAGCCTAATTTTTACACTTTATATGCATTAAAAAGATAGAAAGAAAAATAAATTATTTAAATATTCACAAAAGTTTATCTAACATTTTTAATTCAACGTTAGTATATGGAACTACTTTATTTCTGTCGTTGCCAACTTAACTAGACGCTTGCCAGCCAGTGTACCCGTTAAAATACATGCAGGTAGGGGCAGTTAAATTTTTCTAATGTTTATTATAAAAGTGCTTAAATAATCGTGAATAACCTATACCTGATAAAATATGCCCTATGCCCTGACAGCTATCGTTTTCAAATATTTCATGTGAAAAGCAAGCAACGGTGAAACAGAAATAAATGCAAGATGGAAGGGACAGTACTGCGTAACACTCGGGCACACCGTAAGCCGCAGCTGCAAACAAAGGAGGGAGACCACGTGCGCATGTGCACAGCTTAGACGGGCGGCAGGCGAGGACCAAGGTCGAGGTCAAGCTGGCCACGTACACGGGCTGGACAACATTTCAACGAACACACGCCACCGTGACGAACACTTTTTCCGTGACAAAATATGGTTGCTGCTTCAAGCTGGAGCTCACGCAGGGCCGTGTGAAGCACAAAAATTGTGGAGAGTAAAAAAAAAATTCTTCCCTTTCCCTTTTCACGCAAAATGTATAGATATATTCTAAACTCTATTTACAACATTATGCAATACAAAGTAAACTTTATTTTTTCTCGATCGTTTCCTGGAGATGATCTGTCACAATATTTCGCCCCCTTGTAGATGATAGCGCCCTCTTTCAGCGATTCGTAGAGGGCGTGGCTTCCCCTCACCCCCTACTAAGCAAAACCCTGCCCTGAACTCACGCCGACGGGGCTGAACAGTTTTGTCACCTGAAACGTCAACGTTGGAGCCAGCACGAGTACACGCATAACAGTGAGTGAAGATTTTTGGGTGGCTCTTAACAGCGAACTCTTGAGAGCCGATGAGGGTGGTTGAGGTGAGTATGGAGCGGCGCCGGAATGGAAGGGTGGGGGAAACGGGAGATCCCGGGAAAATCCGCCGACCAGCGGCATTGTCCGGCACGATTCCCACTTGCGAAAATCTGGTGACCCGTCCGGGGATTTTACCTCGGTTCGCCTTGGTGGGAGGCGGGCAGGCTAACCACTTAGCCACCGTGGCCCCATTGTACGTAGAACAGTTTGCAGTTTTTTAACAAAGCATATTACGTGAATGAATTACGAGATTTGGACAGCTCTTAACATCGATGTCTTGAGAGCCGATGAGGATGAAGCGAGATGAGTATGGAGCAGCGCCGGAATGGAAGGGTGGGGAAAGGGAGTTCCCCGAGAAAACCCGCCTACCAGCGGCATCGTTTGGCACGATTCCCAAATGCGAAAATCCGGGAACAAGCCTGCCGGGAATCGATCCAGGTTCGCCTAGGTGGGAGGCGAGTACTCTAGCCACTACACCACTGTGCCCCCAAAGTATAGTAGTTATGTAATGACATTTTATTTTACTTCGTGCAAAATTCAAGAGTATTTTTCTACACTTCTCCACAATAACTGACAGAGGCTTCTGTCCAACACGTTAAGCACACACGCATCAAGCCTCCTGCTGTGTCAAAGGCAAGTTTCGTTGCCATTAACAGAATACTTCGTTCCGAAATAACAAAAATTAACGCGGGAACACCTTTGTCACAAAAAAAAATCACTGCGTATGACAAATGATTCCTTGTAACAACCTGCTTGCGATAGCTGTACACATAAGATTAACCCTTCTCATAGGTCAGCAACGTACATATCGCCTGAGGAGTGTTATTCACATACAGAACGTAATTTGATGACTGGCAAGGCTGATATAACATCAGAATAAAGCGACAGATGGTCAAGAACTTCAGTAGCTCTAGTACTGCGTTACATAGAAAACCTGGGGTTTGACAGTATGTATATCTTACTTAGTCAGTCAGTACTATCCATCTAAAGTACGCATCAAACTTCGTTGTAATAATCTGTACGTGGGGACGATTCGTCTCATCAGCCATCATGCGTTATTATTCTTCAGGAAGGAAAATCACTTTCCATGGCGGAGAAATAAATTTTTCTAACATGAGCAAGGGGAAAAAATTATGAGAAGGTAAACTCCCTGGCATCNACACTGCGAAGGCACTGTCCCAGCATTCGCATGTAGCGATTTCGAGAAACCATGGTAAACCTTAATAAGGATGGCCAGACCGGTTTTCAAACACAGGTCCTCCTGACTGCGAGTCCGGTCTATAGGATATTCACGGTTACTTCAAACTTTTCTGAAGCTCTGCTGAAGTTCTACTTCCAGGATATTCCTCAGCCTCATGCAAACAAAGCTTAACCAAGTCTACAAAATTACACCTATGGGACAGCGCACCACATTTCTGTGTATTCATTGTAATACAATTTTGCATAAGAACTATTTCTTACTAGGCACTATCAACACACCTATGTTCTTTCTTTTTTTATCATTTTAATTATAAATTAAATATTTATATATGTAATACAAGTAAAAGATCAATTGAACCAAAATAAGGAACTTTTGTGTTAACATAAGTATAAAACGCTTGTGGTACACAACATATGAAGGAAATAACCAAACACGTAATGCATGGTGTGATTTTTCAAAGGTTTGATTCAAAAAGTGTAAAGAAGCCGCGAATAGACTACAATTTCACCCAGCTACTGTGTCCGGGTTCATTTGGAACCAACAGATATTTTATTTGTTTATGCACTGAAGAGCCAAAAAAAATTGGTATAGGCGTGCATATGCAAAGAACAGAGGTATGGATCAAGATTTAAGTGAGTTTGAACGTGGTGTTATAGTCGGCGCACGAGAGATGGGACATAGCATCTCCGAAGTAGCGATAACATTTCGATGTTCGCGTACGACCATTTCACGAGTGTACGTTGAACATCGGGAATCCGGTAAAACATCACATCTTCGACATCGCTGCGGCCGGAAAAAGATCGTGAAAGAACGGGACAAACGACGACTGACGAGAATCATTAAACGTGACAGACGTGCAACCCTTTCTCAAATTGGTGCAGATTGGATCTGTGGATTTCCCTGCAGGATTCATGGCGTGAACTGCCTCCTGCATACCTTCAGACATTATTCGAGTCCATGCCACGTCGTCTTACGGCACTTCTGCGTGCTCGGGGGGCCCTACACGATAATAGGCTGGTGTACCAGTTTTTTTGGCTCTTCAGTGTAAAACTAAAAGTAATGGTGAGGTCACTTTGCAGCTACATATGTGACTGTTTCTTTTAGTATATTTTCCATACATTTGTTATTCCTATTCCTAAAATATTTTGTCCTAAAAAAAAAAATTAATGTACAATGTGTTTGGGTGCTTTTGTATACTTTCCTAAAACTCGTGTAAAATTTCAATAAGTACACTTGATGAAGTGAAATGTGGAAAGGATGAAATTTGTTGTTATGTAATATTCGCAGAATACTCCGTTGACTCTCACGTTCAAGCTACCTCGTGCTGACCTGTTGTATTGTGTGCTACCGCAGCTAAGATGTTAATTGCATTTCACTCGTCAACTGGTGTTTTTCGACGTTGGTGTCTTTTCTTTTCCACGCTTCCAGTTTCTTGAATTGTTTTTATTACATTCGCAAAGACAGATCGTGCCAGTGTGGCACGATCATGATATCTCTCAGCACACAATCGCACTGCTGCTCTAATGCTGCGGTTACATTCGTGATAAATGAAAACCATATCATCTCTTTCGGCTGTCGTGTACATTGTGACATTTCGAATAACGTCACGAAGAAGTCTGATCGCTACAACAGCAATAATGGCCCATTGTTCCGTGCGGTGGCGTAGTTTGCTTCGTCATTGGCCTTCAGCGATCTAGAATGGCCGGAAAATGTCATCGTATTTATTACATCTTCATACGCACCGTCGAGGGGTGTTAATAAAATGTATCATTCCATTTATTACATCATCAGACGCACTGTCGAGGGGTGTTAATGAAACTTACCATTTCATTTAAATTAACGAAAGTGACCTTCGTATCTTCTTTACTCTTCCACGGACGGGAAAATCATCAGTATCAAATTTTTAGCGCCTTAGACCCAAGCAACTTTTGTCTGAAACATTATCTTTTACCACTGAAATTGGCGGTGTTATTCAGGTGATCTGCCTTATGTGCCTCACACGGTATACATAAAACGTGTATTTAAAACATACCGACAAATTCTGGTAGGTTATTCCTGAGGTTTAAATAGAAAGATTTAGATAGGCAACCCATGGTCCAGGTCAATTATCAAAAGCGGTAGACATTCCAAAGTTTGTGAAAAAAAATATAATTTATTATCATATTTAGGAAACTGCTTGCGGGGCAGACACAAAGTAATGATTACTAACTATTTAAACCATAATAATTAATAACGTGAATGTTGTGTACATGTAACCCACCCCCATCATGTTGAAAGGGGGTGTTGCACTCTTATTTCTGCAAAATTGAAAAGCATGTTACAGGATAAATTCCCTATTTTTGACTACAGATTATGAAATGCCGGCAAAATCAGCAACATAAATGTATTTTGCAAAAATTGTCTGACTATCGCCCTTTTTGAATAAAAATTACATGTTTGATTTCACAGAGAAGTGTTACTGCCTGCCAGGTAGGCAACCAATAAAGGCTGTCTGTGCGACATTATATATATATATATATAAACCTACTTTACTTTTACAACACTACACGTTATTTATAGATATTCGGAGCGCACTTACCTAAATGCAAATAGCTGATCTCCCGTGGCGCAGTCGGTTTGGTGTGCCGCCGGTCTGCGGTGCGGAAGGTTTTGGGTTCGAATCCTAGGCGAGGCACGGGTGTTAAAGTTCGGTAATAAGTTAGTTTTTAAACCGTTCCCTGATAGTCTTGAAGGTATAATGCCAGAGGACGTTAATAAGCCCTTACCAATACAATAAAAATATTGCTCAGTTCAAAGTTAACATTTTTTCACTTCCTCCCCCAAGATATAATGACTATTTCTACCCACTTATGTTGCCCTGTGAAGCCAAGTTGGGCGGCGGAGAAGAGACTTTAGTTTAATACAGTATATATTCGCTCGTACTTCGTCACGCATCCACCCAAGCCTGCATGATGTCTACCCGAGGTAGCTTTTAGAATAGGGGCTAGAGTAACGAGTATTTCTACCGAGAATCGGTAGTCGTTTCTTCGGCTTATTAAGAGTACATGGGCCGTGATTCCTTCTTTTTTCCCACGCACTCGAGACGATACGAGTGACAAAACATGTGCGGCCAGCGCAGCATCGCTTATACGCGCAAGACGGTGAACCGTCACGCTTTCCTGTGCAAGTCAGACTGTGCCAGTGGCACTTTATTACACACGATGAAAGACCATATATGTAACTATGACTGTACGGTTTTTTACTTTTATTCTACCCTCAGAGGAAACTGTGCAGGCAAGCCCTAAAAAAGGCGTTTTTTTTTCATTGCCACTTTTATGTTTGTTTTTTTCTTTGAATACACTTAATAAGATAAAAACAAAACGCTAAGAGCTTAAATAATTGGTTTTTATCTGTTATGGGAAAAAATCTGTATACCCGGGATATTCATTTGCTGTGTTAAAGTAACGAATCGTCAATGTTCGCCAATCGTTTGATGATTCGCTGAGTGACCGACAACGGGCGGTTCATAAGCGAATGCGAACAAAACCAGAACGAACACGGGTGAATGGTGCTTGTTCACGCTCGCATACCGTTTACACGTGTGAAAATTCTCAGTTCGTTGATGCTCATTCGCACTTGTTGGCTTGTGCTTGCTCCGGTGTAAACGGGACTTGAGCAAAGCGGGCGCGAACATTTCTGGGGAGCGAAATTGTTATCGCAACCTAGGAACTCGACGCTCATTATTTTAATCTTACGCCTCAAATAAAATAATTCTCACACAGACGGAAAATGCAGGAAGTGTTGTGGGTCAAGTTGGACGCAACAAACATAGACCGCAAGCCCGGATGTGCAGCACCGGAAATTAAAGTCTCCATACACAAAGCGAGTGAGGATGTGGGACCGCGGCAGCTGGCCACAGGAACTTTTGATTCCTGTGAGATAGCGCGGCTCAAATAAGGGGATCGGCGTAATGCCTAACGGCGTTATGCCTAACTCACTTTTTAGGCATCGCGTCGTTACGCACTGCGCCGTTAGGTGCTCCGCCGTTAAGCAATACCCATTTGGGTTCGCTTTAGTCATTACGCCGTTAGAGATTACGACGTACGCTCGCTCAAATACACCTTCTCTGCTTTCAGGGTCGGGGTTTAGAAACTGCCGGAATAAATACGGCAGCGGATTGATCCGGTACTTTCACTCCTGTAATGAGTTTCGAAATGTGGTAGTGAGTATTCTTGAGGTGGCTGTAGTGACTGTCGTTGCATTACGTGTGAAAATTGTTGCCTATACAAAATGAGCGTTAAAACTTACCAGGAACAACTTGATGTAAATAGGAAGATGTATTATTTTCAATATTATTATCCTATTATTTCTTTGGAAGTGGAGGCCTCTCAGTGGATTTTGCCATCGAGTGAATTGCTTGGGCAAATGTGCAGGACTACGTGTGCTAAACAAGGGGAGAATGGTCTTCCCGAGTAAAATATATCTGAACTGCGATTGATTTAACACAATTAACTGTTTAACTCAACTCTTAGTAACATTTAGCTTACTCTGATATTTGGCGAAATTCCTGAATTCGTCTAAACAAAAGTTTTCTTGCGGCGTACATATGAAACTACGCACGGAAGGCTTCCTCAGCGAAACAGCTTAAAAAATGTTGTGACACTCAGCAGCCACGTAAATTCTAGATAATGTGTCAAATGTCTTCCCTGTTAAATATCATTTATATTCCCATATTCGTATCATATGTAAAAGATACTAAAGCGGACTGTTTATTCACATTTCATTCAATACTCGGTCGCATGAGTGGCAAATCTATAAAGGAATGCTAGTTTCGGTAGATATCTCGCTGCCGGATTGATTTCGGTGCTCCAGTTTTCTGTCCGCGGCTTCGCTCGCGTGTACTCTGCTACTTTTTCTATGGAGTATTCTACAGGAAGCAGCAATTGATTTTCTTATACCGAAGGACCTCTTTGTATTCCACGCTCTCAGTTGCTAAGGTTACCCAGTTGCTAGGTGAGCGGTCCTTCCTCAAGTCTATCCCTCACTTATAGCCACAGCAACACAGACCTTGATGAAGGAATTGCACTATCTTACATTTGAAATGGTACTCCGAGTGAAATGAGTGGCATGTGTGTTATGAAAACTTATTCCCCCCGTGCACATCCAGTGAAGATTGTGGCCTCGATCACACCTTTTTGCCAAGCTTTCGCTTGGAGCCTGGTGTTATTACAGCGTTTTGGAATGTTTAGATTTCGCAGTAGCACTGACGAGAAGCTTGTGTGTTGATAGGCCAGAAGAGTATGCTGTTGGAAAACTCCACAGAGTAAAGGGCATCATTCGTTTTTATTAATGTGTCTACTGATTTGTAATCCATTTCTAGCCCTTCGAACAACTACTATTCTAATGATGTATTATATTGTTAACGTTGCTTATTTCTAACTAAACTTTTTGTCAGTTCACTTCAAAACTACAGGAAAAAGAATGTAGGGGGGTGTATGTATAAATTGAATTTTCTCTTCTAAGCATTTGTCGTTGTAATACTACTGGAATAAATTCAAATTGTGTTCTTTGAACGATACTTTCACTTGACTGGTACTTTTATTTAATCATATTCACGTCACGTTAAATATTATTGTAGTGAATAAAAGCTCAGGTTTATTGGAAAACAAAATAGAAACAAACGGCCTCGCCATTGTTATAACAAGTGAATTTGATAGTTCTGTACGTCATTTGCAAGTCAATAGTTCTAACAATTCGGTTTGCAAAAAAAAAATTGCAACAAAAGATTGTTACCGTCCAGCTAAAATTGGCACTATATCCCAATTCACTCTTAATCTAAAATTGCGTTTATTAACCGCGATATAGAACGTGATTTAAACACGTAAATAGTGATGTTATTTGACTGACCACGCAGCCTACGAAAATAAGCTATGATCTTGCTCAGTCGGACATTTTTCTGCGATCGTAAAGGAAATGAAACCTTTTTTCTTAGTAAGGAAGAAGTTACATGTCCTATAGGGTTACTAAGCTATTAAGGAGTCTTCGAAAATAAATTTTACCGCTTTTCGCCCTTTAAGGGGTTGAATTAAAAAAAAATTATGTTATCTGTATAGGCTACCTTTGAAGCTAAGAGCACAACGATATCTGAGTTATTGAAGAGTCCTTGAAAACACATTTTACAGCTTTTTGCACTCTTTGGTATTGAATTTCAAAAAACTGTTTCTTATTGGGTGCCGGAACTCTGAGGGGAAGTAGTGCCTAAATTTTCATGCTGTTGCGTCCAGCGGTTTGGATTTTGCGTTGATGAGTGAGTGTGTCAGTCAGACAGTCAGCCGGGACATTTAATTTTATATTTAGAGATTTCAGAATGTAATTCCGCTATCGAATTTAAAATTAATTAATCTTATGTAATCTGATAGTGGAATGACGTCATTATTAGAGAGAGTTTCAGGAATTGTGACCTTGAAAAGGAGCCAACTTGGACTATAGAGGTTATCGCCAGAACAACTCTGAAACTACCTTAGGCTTCTGTCTATTTGCAGTTACNTGTTAAAATTAATTAATCTTATGTAATCTGATAGTGGAATGACGTCATTATTAGAGAGAGTTTCAGGAATTGTGACCTTGAAAAGGACAATAACACGAGCCAACTTGGACTATAGAGGTTATCGCCAGAACAACTCTGAAACTACCTTAGGCTTCTGTCTATTTGCAGTTANCGAGCCAACTTGGACTATAGAGGTTATCGCCAGAACAACTCTGAAACTACCTTAGGCTTCTGTCTATTTGCAGTTACTTTGCGCGTTTCAGGCACAGAAACAAGGGAACCATTAAGGCCGACACTGGCACACTCATCAACTGCCTCATCACCTCTGCTCTACGTATTGGGCGCTGAATAGGCGTGCAGTTTTGCAATCATGCATTTCGCAATTCAGTCTTTTAACGATCAACCCACTTGGCTTCAGTTTCTCTTTTAACAGTTTTGGAGACGTTCTGGCAACATAATTTTTTTTCCTACTGTCGTATTTTATCTCAGTGTAATTTTTCATTATAGAAACGTTTATTTTTGGTCGAGCTGTACATACTTTCAACTGTTAAGTAGCATTTAATAATTTTTCACCTAGTCTTCACACATTTCATAGAATTGAAGTAAAAAATTACATCAATTAACAAAGAGACATTTTAACTATAATTATGTTATGTGCTTAACGTATTTCTCAAGATGGCTTTGTAGAAACTATATTATAGTTCGATCGATTCTTTTACCATTAAAATAAAAGTAAAGTGACTATTTAAATTTAAAAGGAACCACGCATTTCCTGAAGCCAGGATTTGCAATTAATTTGCGCGCAATAAACCACCCTATCAATTAATTTCGTTCACCTCACCAACATTTTTAACTACTCAATCTTCTTATTATCTTAGGATGCTTCAAACAAAAGTAACTTAAAAATAAACCACATGCATTAAACCATTGTCTCGTTTGATATTATACTAAACCAGAGTATCAGACAGATTTTTTTTAACAGGCAAAGACAGAATTCGCGCTCGTAGAATGTAAATAAATATCCTTTGCAATTAAGCAATATTTTATTANTTTTAACAGGCAAAGACAGAATTCGCGCTCGTAGAATGTAAATAAATATCCTTTGCAATTAAGCAATATTTTATTACGTCTACTCACTAGATATATTTTTAAAAATGTTTGTGAGAGACTCAATGTGCAACCGTAGAACACGAGGGTAGTAAACAACCCCTGTACGCGGAATTACAACCACTCCCCTTTGCTCCTTTCTTTCAATTGGGGCGCCGTCGATAACCTAGCATCTGCAGTTGAAAAAAAAAATTGTAATTTTTTAATTATTGATAATGAAAATAATTTTTTATTACAACTTTTCAACTAGGTATTTGAGATACAATGCTGCAAAGTAAAAACAATGGCACGTGAGTATGACGCTTGATATTAAGAGCTTTAGAATTGTTATTTGTGTACTTGTATTATAGTTCGATGCAACCTGCATAAAAATGTTGCACACACATTGGCTTGCAAACAACTGAAATTACCATACCTACTGCCATACTTACAGCCACTGCCACAACATTATAAAACTCCTTGGGACAACTAGTATGAGAAAGCCAGGCGATTTCANCCTTGGGACAACTAGTATGAGAAAGCCAGGCGATTTCATACTTTTTCAATTAGATGTCACTTCCAGTGGACAACATTCAGAGTATTTCTTTTTTCTTGGTTAAATTGGTTAAGTTAATTTTTCTCAATAGTTTTGTTTTAGAAAACATGTTACTTACATNATTTCTTTTTTCTTGGTTAAATTGGTTAAGTTAATTTTTCTCAATAGTTTTGTTTTAGAAAACATGTTACTTACATCAACATTTTTTCATTTTCGCTAACATATAATTTTTTTTGTGTCCAGGAAGATAATATTTAAAAGGAAACATGATCACGAGTGAAATTAACGTATATTTTTGCGAATGAAATACGTCGGTGTCTTGGCAGCTCCTCGCACGAGCAATTTAAAAGTTCGCCAACTTGCAANATATTTTTGCGAATGAAATACGTCGGTGTCTTGGCAGCTCCTCGCACGAGCAATTTAAAAGTTCGCCAACTTGCAACTATGCAAGGGCAATTGTTGTAGCTGTATGTGTGAGTGGTTATAACAAGCAACACTCTGTAAAAGATACTAATCGTATTGTAACTGACATGGTTGTGGCTATTTAACCCTGATACTAGGTTCATAGAGAACTCACATTCACTGTGTTTAGGTTCAACAAGGCGAAATTATGAATTCAACTACAAAAACACACGTATTCACTAGAGTACAATTTTGAATATAATTCTTGCCAATAATTGTAGTAAAAAAGACGTAGTGGGTAAATGTAAGTGGAAGAGACGAAAATCTGTGTCAATTCTGAAAATGAGAAAAGGGGATGTTAAATGGTACCAGGGCTAATACTGAGTCCCGAAAAAAAACTTGCAACAGCCACTTCATCAAACCAGTCCCATGCAGCGGGAGGAGTAGGGACGACAATGTTTATACAAAACCAGCCCAAATGTCTCGTTAAGTAAAGAACAGTATAACAAAATTATATCTTTATGTGGAATGAGAACACCCAATCCTCTGCTTTGAAATGAAGGTAACAGTGATTTGTTGTTGTATCGTTTTTTTCATTATTTTTTGTCAATAGGTATACGAATCACATACTGTAATTACAGGCAAAATGGTTTACAATTAAAATATTCTTGGTTATTGATATGGAATATCAGAAAGTACAATATTTTGAAACATGTAAATAATTCTCTACAAATATACTACTTTTTCTCCTTCAAGTAAATCAAAATTTTCTTATTTTATTTAGTAGAAAACATTTACACAAAAAGTTTAATTTGTAAGAATGTTTTTCCCATTTGACCTGGTGTGGGATAAAAATCAATTTCCTCAAGAGAAAGCCCGTTATAATACCATTGTGGTTGCAATTTGGTAATAGCGGTTACGCGAGTCTGAGTCGCCACAAAGTATTTGACGGTTTGGTCACCCCAAGCTGAAACCACATTTGCTACAAACATTTTGGTACCAACTCATCCTTTTAGATAGTAAGAGAGTGAGTGAAGAGATTTGGGCGGCTCTTAACATCGAGGTCTTAGAACCCATGAGGGTGAAGTGAGGTGAATATGGAGAAGCACCAGAATAAAGGGGCGAGGAAAATGGAAGATCTCCGAGAAAACCGCTGACCAGTGGCATCGTCCGGCACGATCCGCACATGCGAAAATCTGGGAGCGGCCCCACCGGGAATCTAACCCGGTTCGCCTAGGTGGGAGGCGAGTAGTCTAACCACTATGCCACCGTGACCCCGTGCCCACCGAGCAGAATTGAGTAAACCATGATGTCAAATTCAGACAGTGGCCGGTGGGTGGCTGGACTGCGCAAATGAAAAGTCAGCACATCGCCCCGTCAGTGGCAACGACGCCTAACACAGAGATTATTTAAGGCGGTAATCACGGAAGAGTCTTTGGAATAGTTTTCATTTGTTGATATGCAGGCCGTCAGCTGAGCAGTAGAGAGTAAATGTTATTATCTTGAGATATTGTCATTTAGGGNTCATTTGTTGATATGCAGGCCGTCAGCTGAGCAGTAGAGAGTAAATGTTATTATCTTGAGATATTGTCATTTAGGGTACTGATTAAAATAATGTATAATTGTGACTGTCCATGGAGACAATAGTAAAGTAGATGTTAGAATCGTGTGTATATATTGAGAGATTTGTTATTTTATAATATAATTTTATTTTGTATGTAAACGACTACAGGTAGAATGCTNGTGTGTATATATTGAGAGATTTGTTATTTTATAATATAATTTTATTTTGTATGTAAACGACTACAGGTAGAATGCTTTGTTTTTATAACCCAGAGTTATCCCCAATTCTGTGTTAAGTGTGAAAAGTGTAAATGTAATAGATTTACAACAATATACAATATTCTTTGCTTGCAGGGCGATTACGGAACACTCTTAACATGACTGCCTAGCCCTCTCTGCCTGCAAATTTTTTTTCTAAGTACGTCCGAGGTATGGACGGGAGTTTGGGTGCGTCTCAGGGCTAGCCCCCATACGCCTACAGGAGAGGGAATTTCATGCAAGGAGGCATGCATCNGGGAGTTTGGGTGCGTCTCAGGGCTAGCCCCCATACGCCTACAGGAGAGGGAATTTCATGCAAGGAGGCATGCATCACGGCAGAGAGGGATTAAGGCAGCCATGGCCGCAATTGGGGCCATGAACTGCATCCCTAAGTGTACCTATAGCTGGNCGGCAGAGAGGGATTAAGGCAGCCATGGCCGCAATTGGGGCCATGAACTGCATCCCTAAGTGTACCTATAGCTGGGACTATAGCTAATAAGGGGGAAAGGAAAAACGGGCATAGGTGCCATAAAAACCCTCCCGACAGGAAAGAAGTTCAAAACTTATTCATACATTACTGAAAATGCTACAGGAGGCAGCTAGTGTGGATTCTATGCTCTTTAATGAGAAGTTGAAAATCTATAAGGGAAAGGTGCNAAAATGCTACAGGAGGCAGCTAGTGTGGATTCTATGCTCTTTAATGAGAAGTTGAAAATCTATAAGGGAAAGGTGCGGGAATGTGGGCGCAAGCGCCCTTGAGGTTGAAATGCTGTCAATATTTCTGTGCAGGCGAACCAGCACAATAATATTGACAGCAGCTATTGAATGCAGGGTCCCTTTGCTTCTCGTCGAGTGCGTTGGCAAACTGGGAAGCTCGGTTGTGGTACCTACTCCATCTTCGCTCTTCCGCGCTGGCATCAGGGTCTCCACGCTGTGGGTCGTGACAGGGGATCCACCCACTCCCCATCCTCCAAAGTAGTCCGTCGGTCGGGGTGAGCTCAAGCTTGGCGTGACATCCTGGACCTACCTGGCCTGATGGCGAATCAGCTGGCTCAGGAGTGAAGGCTGATGGCAGGAAGCTTCCGAGGTCCGACGCATCCCAATCCATTCCTCACGCGTCTGCAATCAGCAGCCCGCAGAATCCAGCAGTGAGGTTCGCCACACTTCACCCGTGGCACCTCGAGATTCCCCTCCCTGCCTTGATCGTTGGGCTGCCTCCTGCACGATGCGCTTCACCATCTCGTACTGAGCTACCCAGGTCCTCGACGTCCACGACGACGGCGCTGTCGCACCGTCTGCGGGCTGGTATTCNAACGGGCTTTTGGCCAATGAGAGTTTATTATTCAAATGCACGTCTCATTCACACAGGCGCATAATTTGCTCCAATCGGGACCTACGCCGTTATTACCTCGTGGCTCTACATTCACCATATGTGGCAAACAAGAATGGCATGTGGTGACGTGGTCCAATGTCTACGAAGATTTTCAAACGTTGCCAATCGGTTATTAATGGGACGTCACCAAAGGGGATCGAAGGCATTCGGCGACCGCAGTACAGCGACGGGCCTGCAAAGTGAAGTGTCAAGTACAAAAAATAAACAATAACAAAGCTGTTATCTGAAATACAAACAAAATTTAACTTTGTTACATTTTATGATAAAATATTTATGAGAATCTCAATAAATTATCTAAACAGACCTCTTGTGTTGTAATTTTCAGATACAATTTAAAAATATGTAACACAGCCGTTATCTAAAAAAAAAATCCCTTTGATATACTTTATAACACAACAAATACGCAAATACAAGTGAAAATGATGACTGTCCCAATTTTTTTTTCAGAACAGAAGTATAAACAGTCAGATATGTACTAGATAATTGTAGCAGTGCAGCACTGGCTACGGTTCGTGCGTATTTCACACAAATGTGCTTTATTGGTGTATTTGCCACACGTCACACAAATGATTTTAACTTATTGTCTGACAGCGGATATAAACAGTAGCGGTCCCTTATTTTGTTTGTGATAGCTTTGTTGATATTGCATCATTTCAATTGCTGTATCTTGTTTTGGCAACACCTCTCATCTATGAATGTTGTTCGTGTACTAGTGACATACCGACATTTCCAATGGCAAGTCGTCTCTTCCTGAATAACTTCTGTTCTGTTTCCAGTAAGAATTAACGTCTGTGAATAAAGTGTACGCATTCTCTGCTGAAATATTAAGAATATTTGACGAAGTTATAAACGACCATCTGATAGGTTTCCTCTTGCGGGTTTAACACGAAACCTGTTGTTTAATGAGTCTACTACGCCCTTAGTGGCTTCATTTATTACAAATTTTTTTCCAAGAAAAGTGTACTCTAGAAACGTTTTTTTAAATGAATATATGGCACAAGCATGGTACCATATCTAGTCTACTTTCCGAAGAAAAGAAAGTCGTATGATATCACGTTCCTGTCTGTGCGTGTGTGTGTCATTACCCCACACCCTGAAAACTTAGGACGCTTGAACCGAATTTCACCAAACTCGGTACACATAGTAATGACATCAGACTTTTATAGTTTTCGACCACGCCATAAAAAAAATAAAGCCTTTCCTTGATATCTTGATGACTAATCAACCAATTCTCATCAAATTTGGCAAGTGAGTAATACTATGGTAGGCCATGTAAATGTGTGTGATTTATATTGATTAAGCACTTGCTTTAAAAATGACGGTGACACAGATATTTCAGGTATATTTGGTATATCTACCATACCGTTTGACCGATTTCGACCAAATTTTGTATGCTGGAAGTACCTATTAGAAGAATTATATATGCCAACACATGGCAACTTTTTTTTTAAATTTTGTAAGATACCGCCACACGAATAAATAAAGTTTTTATACCATATCTCGGGAAAAAGTTAACCGATTCCTACCAAATTAAGCATACAAGTATTACTGTGTCATGTGATGTAAACTGGTATGTTTTAAGTGGGTCAAACACTTATTTTCAAAACGGCAGCCATATGGTTATTTTAGCTTGGTATGCTATATCGTCAAAACCATGTAATCAACTATGTATGCTGGTAGTATATATTACAAATATCAAATGTATCTATACGGAGCCTCTTTTGTCCGCCGTTTTGTAAAATAGCACCCCACGAACAAAGAACATTGTTGTCCTATCTCGGGAAACAATTGACCGATTCCTATCCAATTTCATAGATAACTAGTACTGCGGCAGGTGATGTGAATTGGTATGTTTTAAATAGGTCAGATACATTTTCAAAATGTCGGCCATATCATTATTTTACTTTAGTATGCTATATCGTCGAAACCATGCAATTAATTCCACATTTGGCTGCCATTTTGTAAGATAGCACCACATGACAAATTAAAATTTTTGTCATATTTCCGGAAAACATTCCTGCCAAATTTGACAAACAACTAGCACTACGGCAGGCTATGAAATAGATATGTTTTGAGTAGGCCATAAACTTATTTTCAAAATGGCGGCCATGTAAACATTTTTACTAAGTATTTCATGTCTACGAAATTACGAACTACGAAACAAATTTCAATTCAACTTTGTATACTGACAGTATCTACTATTACCATTAATTTTGTCAAAAGAGAACCTCATTTCTCGGTCATTTTGTAAAATAGCCCCACATGAAATAATAAATTTTTTGTGTCATATCTCGGGAAACAATCAACTTATTCTCACCAAATCTGGCAAAGAAGTTGTACTGTGGTACGCCATATGTAACCGATTTTAACTACACTTTAAATAGGTAATACATCTTTGACAATCATCTAATCTGCTAATACATAACATTCTTGTCGTTCATTTATGAAGACCGTCACATGAAAAAATTGAGAGTTTATGCCATATCTCGAGGACCAATCAACCGATTCCCGCCAAATTTTACAAGCAAGTAGTGTTGCAGTAAGTTATTAGAACTAACATGTTTTAGGTGCGGCAAGCCTTTTTCAATGGTATTAGTATAAATAATGTTAGTTTGTTACAGTATTCGTTAGAAGAATCAGTTATGCATACAGAGATACTATTTTCCATCCATTTTGTAAAATAACGCCAGGTGAGGAAATTTAACTTTTTTCCATGTTACCGTAATATTTCAACTAATTTCCACCAAATTTCGCTCACCATTCGTGAAGACCATGTAAACTTAAATTATTTAAGTGGCTCAGACACTTACCTATTTTCATAATAATGACCTTGTAAATATTCCAAGTTAGTAAACCTTATCATTCAAAACATTAGACTGATTACATTCAAATTCAATGCTCCGAATCCGTCCTCCGTAATGCAGTTGATTGCACGCTGTCTTATGGTACGAGGTTTTCTTGGTTCAAGTCTCGGGTAACGCATGTGTGTATTTGTAATTGTCTCACTACTGTTGCGTACGCTTCTGGTTTCATCTCTTTTCATCTGCTGTTAACAAGACGTTGAGGCCTACCTACCGTCTAAGCTATCACGAACTTCATTTAAAATTATTTGTACATATGTAAAGGAAAGTAGGCTAATTAGTTATATCTGTGAATTCTTGCTGTAATTGCAATTATTGGTGAATGAGCTGTTTTTTTTCTTAGTTTGAAGCAATTCAGGTGTAGTTTAATTACTTTTCCTTATCGTCCTTGTCACAGTTAAATTTCTAATAATATTTGTCTAAAAAACAGATGTGAAGATGCACACTCAAAGAAATTATTTGCAAACTTATCCCACCAGTGTATATTAATAGTGGGAAAGCGCATTCGGTAAAGTTTTTTTCGCTACATCCATGGTAGAGTTTCTACATTTGTTCAAGAAACATTCAAATGCGTACGGAAATTCCCAACTTTGTATAGTAGCGATACTTAACGTTCCTACGCTTGCAGTTTGATATGTGGTAATATTTCCATACACTGTATAGGTTAAAAACTTCCAATGCCGTTTAAGAAGTTTTCCAGAATTTTTTTGACAGTGATACTATAAGTGATGTTTTTCCCCTTGAAATGAAAAGGCAAATCAAGAACAACTCTAAGACCCTGATTTCTTTCAGAAAGCTGGTTTGGAGGCTTTCCAATGTAAGACTGAATAATCCGTACATAACTAGTTTCAGTGTCGCAGAGAGCCCAAAATTCGAAACCATGTTTTGCCAGTGTAAGGGTCATATATTACGAAAAGTACATAAAGGAAAAAATTGTTAATTTACTATAACAAATGCCTTGAGGTTGAAAATTCTTGGCAATATCTCCACCCACATATCTTGCAAGACACGAATGGCTACAAACTTGTTAATTTACTTCCTGTATGAACGAGTTTCATGCAACAGCCCAACAAGACCGACTGAGGGTACCAATGGGCAAGATCAACCATAAGAACCATCCATATTTTTTATAGGCAGTTGTTTCCACGACTACCTCGTTGGGTTTTTTTCATACGTTTTAAAAGTGGGTAGTTTTGAAATGTGTTTATTCAGTAGGAACTTTGTGCCTTCGCCGAAAGTAATGTTTAAATGGTAATTTTTAAAATGTTCATTTTAGGAAAAGGAGACTTTGATGCATGATCCTTGCTGCCCTCCCTTATCGTAGATCATTAAGTAAAGTGGGTCATATTCTAGTCGACTACTATGATTTGTTCTAATCGTTAATGAAGAAACTAAGTTTGAACATTGTAATTATATAATTCTAGTTCTTTTGAAAGTTGTAATTCTTTTTTATTTTCTTTTTTAAGCAATTGTAATTATTGCAAAAACTAATTGCGATGAATTATCTCAAAGCAATGTTTTTGGCTGTGATGCAAATTTCAATTTATTGTTCAAGGATAGTTTTAAGTTATTGCATGTTTATTAATTCAAAATATAAAGCGTTTAACATAATATTAATTGATATGTTTATGATATGATATGATATGTTTATTAATTCAAAATATAAAGCGATTAACATGGTATTTGTGTGCAATTATTTGTATCCCGACCCACACTTGTCAGAGGCCTCGGAATATTTTGAGTTGAAGCTGTAAACACTTAGACTCGTGGAGTGGCGCTAAATGGCGTGCGCGCTGTCCCGTTACACCGTCTGTTAACTGGCTTATTTACTGGTAACCTCTTAGTGCAGGCTTTTCAATCCTACATCAAAACAAAATTTGGTTCTTTAGCTGCATTTCATAAGATGTACGAGGGCAAATCAATAAATAAGTTACACTTCCACGTTATGGCCATGTATTAAACCACCTATACATAGGCAATACGGATATGACAACATACAATGCAAGTTCACTTTTCCACATAGTCCCCAAGACACTGTAAATATTTCTCGGAACTGTCAACCAACTTTTCGATTCCGGATGCGTAGACATCTCCTCCAGCGCTATGTAACCACCCGGAGACAATCTGCTTTCACCTCCTCATCGTTGAACCGGTTGCGTAGAGCAATTAAAGAGAAGCGCCGGGGAAAATTGAGCGCCGGTGTGATTTTGTTGTACGATAACGCAACACCTCACACNGCAATTAAAGAGAAGCGCCGGGGAAAATTGAGCGCCGGTGTGATTTTGTTGTACGATAACGCAACACCTCACACGGGCCGCCAAACGTCTGAACTGCTGCAGCGATTCAAGTGGGAGGTATGGCAACATCCTCCATACAGTCCAGACTTAGCNAACGTCTGAACTGCTGCAGCGATTCAAGTGGGAGGTATGGCAACATCCTCCATACAGTCCAGACTTAGCGCCATGCCATTTTTATGTTTTCGGTAAGCTGAAATAGGATCTCGGTGGACGACGATTCCGAAACGATGAGGAGATGAAAGCAGCTGTCTCCGGGTGGTTACATNGCTCCCTTGCTTGTGCGAACAAGTGAAATCGTGTAATGGTCTTGAACATTGGGTATGCTATAATTACGAAGACGAGTGTATGGTGACTGTTCCAGTACGACGTGGTTTCACCATTTGTCCAGCGTACTACTTGCGACCAGGCAGCAAACTACCTACTACTATAAACTGCTTCATGATTCAAGCTGACGAATAACAATTACGCCAATTGTGGTATACGCATAGAACCAGCTACGAACTCAAGAGACCTGACAGCCTGGCCATTACAAGATGGACGGAACACAGCGATGGAGAACACCACACAACCACTTTGAACCGAGGCAAAACGACGCTGGCCAAAATAGTTACCTTATATGTCACATCCTCCCTACATAGTTTCTGAGAAATAATGAGGGAAGGAGTAGGGAAGTCTCCGGTGGTATAGGCTGTTCACAGTCAAGTGAGCACTCCTAGTTACTTTTTTCTTTCGGCCATTTTTTATTTAAATATNCGGTGGTATAGGCTGTTCACAGTCAAGTGAGCACTCCTAGTTACTTTTTTCTTTCGGCCATTTTTTATTTAAATATGAGTACCTTTTTTAATAAATATCGCCATGTATGCAATAAACACAGTGTGCATATTGCTCCGCACTCTGAAGTTAATGTCCAATGCTAAAATAAAATATATTTATTGGCTGTCATTCCAAATGAGAGGACTTCAAAAGTACTTTATTTACCCTCCTACTCAGCGGGTATTGTATCCCTTAAATCACCTCGCGCTTCCCCAACACTCAGCTAGGTTATACATATAAAGGCTGGAGCATACCCAAAAACTTTACTCTGATATCAGCACTCACCCTTTGCATATCCGAGTACCCCTTCTGCTTCGTCACCATTTTGTGCTTAGAGGGTTGTTGCGAGATTTCACAGTTGTCTTCCACTTTGCTTCGAGTAATTACTCGCGAAGGTATGCCATTTTTTTTAAATATTATTACTAGTGTAAAATTTTATTAAGCAATTAACTGGTTAAATAAATTTTTTTCAACTAACTGAATAGTGTTTTTTACAACGCGTTTTATGCAGATTGCTATTATAAATTACATAATCGATTTCTTATAAACAAGCTCTTTAGTATTTCTTTACATTTTTTTTAAAAATAACTAATTGCTTTTTTATGAACGAGCTCTTTATTATTTTTATATTGCCTTTTAAATAATTAATTGCTTTCGTATGAATAAGCTATTTAGTACTTTTTTACATACTTTTTAAAAATAACTAATTGCTTTCTTATTTACAGGCTTTTTAGTATTTTTTACATTTTTTAAATAACTATTTGTTTTCTTATTAACAATTTTGTCTTGTGTACATGCTGGATTTTAAAAATGTTNTTTACATTTTTTAAATAACTATTTGTTTTCTTATTAACAATTTTGTCTTGTGTACATGCTGGATTTTAAAAATGTTTATTTTATTTTGTGCAGTGATTGGCAGCCAGTGAGTCAAGTCACCTCGCAAAAGATTCGCACTTGACCTGCAACGAGTATCGGGCCAATTCAGCACCGACTGCTATTATGTAATGCGTTGCAAATTCTTTTTAAAGTAAGTACTAGAACCATCCAGATAATTAAAAGCAAAATGGTTATGTATTTGTTCATATATGATTTGACACACATTGGTCGTTTTGTAGGTTCCCNTTTACATTTTTTAAATAACTATTTGTTTTCTTATTAACAATTTTGTCTTGTGTACATGCTGGATTTTAAAAATGTTCATTTTATTTTGTGCAGTGATTGGCCGCCAGTGAGTCAAGTCACCTCGCAAAAGATTCGCACTTGACCTGCAACGAGTATCGGGCCAATTCAGCACCGACTGCTATTATGTAATGCGTTGCAAATTCTTTTTAAAGTAAGTACTAGAACCATCGAGATAATTAAAAGCAAAATGGTTATGTATTTGTTCATATATGATTTGACACACATTGGTCGTTTTGTAGGTTCCCACTGGACACAACTGAAGTTGTGTCTTTAGTCGGCTTGCGGTCCCGTCTGTATGGTCGTAAGGAAACCCCCGCATCTTCATGTAAATACAAACAGTGAATATTTACGACTACGAGACAAACATTTTGTATATATTTATTGAACGTTTTTTACATTATGTGGTTAACTTGTGTCCAGGTGAAGTGACTTCCGTGGTAGGGCACCAGAGAGTCCCATTTTGCCCAAGCCAAACCGTCCGATTCGCTGGAGTCCCTAGCAACACAACCTATGATTATTAGGGAGTGACTGCTGTCTTCCTTTTCTTGTTCTGGTATGTAACATGTTTAAACTAGCTGTGTGCTTACAATCGGTCCTTGAAGATGTTTTTTTTAAATACTATAACTATGCCTTGTTGACGAAAAAAAAATACTGTTCAAATAGCTTGAAAAATGTTTTAAATTGCTTTTAATGCTTGATCAAACAGGTAGTAGCATCCATAAATAGTTGAATAAATTTAGTAAGGTACAACTAATTCGAACCTGATTAGATTTTTGAAGTTTAAATCCCACTGATGAAATATGTTTGCATAACTATCATAAATCTGAAGTCGTTTTTATGATATGGGAAAATTAAAGCAAAAGTTTTTGCTTTATAGTGACAAGGTTTAATTGCGAATAAATTGAATCGGTGGCAGAGTGGTTTGTATACACAGGCTTTGTTGGCATATATATAATATAATATATTATATATATATATATATATATTAACAGTTTAGCTTCACCAGCAAAACGTTTTTTTTTTTTTGCACAAACATTGTTAACCTGTTGTGACAACATTATTATATGCTATTCATAGTAAAGTGAGCACTTTTAAAAGCCCTCGTGTTTAGAATAATAGTCAATAAATATATTTTATTTTAGCAGTAGACATTAACTTCCGGGAAAATCCACACACTGTGTTTAGTACTTGCATGGCAATATTTATTTTAAAAAGTGGTTAAAAGATTTTTAAAAATGGCTAGAATTGAAAAGCAACGAGGGCATCAAAAGTGCTCACTTTACCATGAACAGCCTATAATATTTTTCGTGCCTGTGTGTTGCAGGTTTATTTGCTGAAGTCTGCAGCGTGTAGGGCGGCCGTGTCGACATGGGTACTTCGGGGGGTTTCCAACTTCTTTCGCCTCCTACTGTCTCTGTCATAAGTTCCACACCGCTACTAGGATTACAATGTGGCTTTTGCAGCAAGTACTTGGCCATTCGCTGCAACAGACTGAGGCACGAGAGGACCTGCATCCATAATCCACACAGAGAAGAGGAGTAAATCTGCGAGAAGTGCAGGATGCAGATTGGGTACAAAGATGACATGAAATACCATTTTAAGAGCTGTAATGGCATCGTGCGGCAGAAAGCAGCTGGCCACTGCAAAGTTCTGTAATGCTCTTTTTGCCAACAGAGGACAGTCATCTGGCATCATCATGATATCGATGTCGGTGTTCACCTACTAGAAGTAACATACAAGGAGGGGTAGAAACATGCCCTGAAGGCACTAAAAGGAGTGCAAGTTCAATCCAGAGAATAATATGTATGCCTGTGAGAATTGTGCAAAGAATATTCCAATGCGGATAAATTAAATGAGCATGGCAGGAAGTGTGCAGGCCCAGCACCCACGCCAACGAAGAAGGCCAGACGTGATACCACCCAGCAGCAGCGGTCAACACCAACACCAGCACCTCAACCGAGGATCGTCGTGGTGGCTGGACAGCCAACGACCCACGGGTCAGTGTTGGCAAAGACTTCATTTAGAGGCAATATAAAAACACATGTGGTAGAGAATAATAGTGAATAGGCCAAAGATGTGTGCACATACATTGAAGGTATGAAGCAGAGCATCATCGACCAGCTGCAGGAAGTAATAATGGAAAACGGGCCAACAAAATTCAATTTGTTCCTGAAATGTTACTATGGCAAATCCGAGCCCCACTAAGATGAAATCAACCAGCGTGCCATCAAGACCAAAAACACACCTATTCTCAATGAATATGACATGGAAGAAGCTGTGGAGGTCAATTTAATCAAAATATGCCAGGAAGAGGAAGAGTATTTTACAAAGGGATCTGGATGACACTCACTGCCGTGAAGCGAATGCAGCTCAGAATTAATAAATTGGACCCCCTGCGCGCATCCAGTCATATCGATTTGCCAGCACCAATATAAAACAGGGAATCCGTGATAAACCTGGAAAACGAGGGTTACGAGTGCTTTAAGTGGACCATACTCGCCAGATACGAAGAAGGGGGCCACCCTGAGCGAGTAAATAATATATACAGAGAACTGGAAAGCAAGTTCAACTTTGATGGCATTGAATTTCCCACACCTCTGCACCAGATATCGAAATTCGAAAAGCAAGATTCTGGGGTGACCGTGAATATATTCATAATCAACGACGAAATGAAGGTGGCACCAAGACAAGTCTACTCAAACTTCCTCACACTTTTAGATATACTTTAGCATGCAAGTCAACTACACAATCACAACCCATGCTTTACACTACATCTTTTATACCAGGTACACCTTATTTGAGTTTTGCTCTCTTTGCTCCGCATTTACCTTCTAACTCCCTTCTGAAGCTCTGTTTAGTAAGCGATAACATTCAAAATATTACAAGTTATGTACTTGACTGAAAATAACAAAAATTTTAAAAGTATGTACCTGTAATTAACCACACCTTGGCATCTTCCTTAGTGTCAGATATCACATTGCACTGCTGTAACCACACAGACTTTATTGCAGGTGCCACATTAATCCATATGATTTTATAAAATAAAGACAATATCATAAAATCTATCAAAAGTTTCAGCAAATTAACTCAAACATGAAAATGTAAACCACATAAACTGCTGTTTTTAACTTCACAGTAAGAAAACACTTTGTTTTAATGCTATTTTGGGATTGTCAGCTAAATGTATTGCCAACCATGCATTCACTTTCGAAAAAGATGACCCTTTATACATTTGATTCAATTAATACAGTTTTGCGAAAAAATATGCACAGACACAACAAACATTACTACACAACTAAAATATTACACCCATGTCTATTTTTGAAATGAATTTCCAGTTACCAGTACTTATTTTTTCAGAAGAGTCTGACTGAATACTAATAACAAATCCGTGTTAATTTTTCCCTCACTCTTAGTTGCCTTACTACTGCAAATAACCATTAATATTTCCCACTGCACGCATAATTCACTACACTTAATAGGAATTTATAAATTATCAATATCAGCCTCTAGGTTTTGTTGGTTATATTGTTACACATGGACTGGGCACCAGGCGTGTGCAAAGGCATAA
>NQII01005030.1:134571-147932 GCA_002778355.1 Clitarchus hookeri | reverse complement strand
GGCGGCTGTGGGCTATTGCACGAACTTTCTGGTCATCTCCTCTCTCGGAGCAGGCCGATGTGTGAAGAATGTTCTCGGCTCGGAGCCTGTCCAATATCAACGCATCTGGAAGGTCTTCAGTCTGCGATAGCCATATGGCGAAGTACAGCGAAAGTGAACGAAGAGGACTGGTGGTGGAGGACGGTGTGAGAGTATGCGGCGGCCGAATGTGTGTGTGGCGGCAACGGACGAGAGTGCAAGAGTTCTGCGGCGTGCGAGTGTGCTATGAAGGACAGGTTACCCGACGAGTGGAGTGTCTATGTTGTGTGTGTTCACGAACGCTTGAGGTGCACCAGAATGTTTGGTCAGGAAATACTGGTGATATGTGGATTGTAACAAGGTGGGACTAAATGGACGAGTGACACAGACTTTATTGTAAATACTGGAACTGTCAGATATCGCATATAATTTGAACAGTAATTCAGTAGGTGTTAAAAAAAACTGTTTATAAAGACTGATTTAAAATGTTTTATTGTGCTGATTTCTGTGAAGTGTTGAACGATTATATAAACATTACTTGACAATAGCAAGTGATAGCCACTATTGTAGAGATATCAAGCGTGTTTTTTTTTCGATTGTATGTAAATAAAGTATGAAATTATTATTACCGCTTATATATAATAAGACTCCGTCTCTTAAAGAACCTGGGTATGCCCAGAGATATTGACTGGTGTCAAAAGTAGGTTGGAGTCATTTTTTAAACTAATGGTTTTGTAAATAATATTAGACTGTAGGATATTAATTAATAGTATAAACTTGTAAACACAATAATAGTAGTAGGCCACAAAATTAGTGGAGTTTTGCAAATATTAGCAAGGAAAACGCCAACAGATGTGGAAGCTCTGCATGTTTTTTCGAAGGATTAATTGTCTTCGTAAGCAGCAATTGGAATTCTGTAAATAGTGTATATAATAAAAATGTGAATGCGGAAATTACACAGTCATACATACAATAAAAATAGCACACACAAAAGGATGCATCGGATGGTAATGAAACTTTACAGAGGTAGTAATATACAGTTTAATAATACATAGATCAGAAAAACCGACCAACAGGACAATTGCATATGGATCTATGGTACGCCATCCGGTCACCTTTAGCAATGTGTCGCAACCCCTCGCACTGCGATACACACTGCAATGTGGTCTGGTATGGAGTCCAGCAGATGCCGGATGTTGTCCTGAGGCAGACAACCCACAATGGTTGGATGATGTGTTCCAAATATCAGATACAGTGACACTGCAGCAGCTAGCATATCAACTGGCCACACATGCTCGATTGGGATATGTCAGTGAAGCAGGTAGGCCATGGTAGTGCTTGGACATGACAGAAGCAATCCTTGCGACCTGTGCTGTGTGTAGTTGGATATTATCTTGATGGAATATCGTATTTTTAATTCCGACAATAAATGGGAGAAGATAGGGGCATTGGATCTCATACACATACCACTGGGTAATCAATGTTCCACGTAACATTACGAGAGCCGAGAGTGGATCGGCTATCATAATCTATGGCTACCCAGACCATAATGACTGCAGTGGGGCAAGTGTGCTGCTTGATAGGGAGGTTGTGATTTTGGCACTCACCAAGGGCTCTCCACACCCAGGTGCAATGATTATCAGTCCCCATAAAAAAGGTGTTCCACAATGCTCTGGCCTAACACCACTGCAAATGGAGCTGCTACTGTTTCAAAGTTAATGTCAGCACTTGTAATGGGCGCTGGGATAACAGATTTACAGTCACAAAACATCAGGAAATCGTTCGTGGGCACACATGAGCCAACACTGGCCAGTATTTTAGACCGGGTCGCAATGGTATCCCTCCATTCTTAGCACACGATCCATCGATTATCTCGACTGGTAGTCAACCTCGTCCTGAGTTCGTCCTCCATGTGTGGGTGTCATCATGTATCCACTGCACCCATCAGCATTGGACAGTATTGTCCGAACGATCCACATGGTTGGCTATACAGCGATACGACCACCCTGCAGTCTCCANAATCAGCATTGGACAGTATTGTCCGAACGATCCACATGGTTGGCTATACAGCGATACGACCACCCTGCAGTCTCCAGCCCAATTATGAGTCCTCTTTCGAAGTATTTCAATTGTATAAAGTGAGATATTTGGCATCTTCCCAGCATTCTTCTTCACTCTGTATGCTTGCTTGATATTGTCTTGTGTTTCTCGCGTTAATGCGGCTTCGACTACACACCAGTGTCTACAACTGCTGGTCGATGCTTGAAGTGCCACTGCTGGGTGTGCGGTCAAATGCAAACATACCAACATGGGATCATGCATATACAAGCTTGTACACTCGCTATTTATTTTGTTTCGTGGTTGTCACGCGGTTTTTTCGTGGTGTGCTATTTTCATTGTCTGGCAGTGTAGTAGTGTTAGTGAACTGGTAGACAAGAAGATAGAACGTGTTAAGGAAGAAGTGGACAGGAAGATAAACAGTGTTAGCGAAGTGATTGACCGAATGGACATGAAATTAACGTGAATGAAAATGTGCATATGAAAATTGACAGTTTAATGAAAATGTCAACTGAATGATAGAAGATATTAGAGGATTTGTGAATAATAAAGTTGTGCAGATGTAAGGGTGGACAATGTTATTCAAAGTACTGACAGTGTCAAGTGTAAAATGGACCAGGAGATGAGTGTTCTTAATGGAGAATGACAAAATTCCTCCAGCAGCTGGGAAGAAGAAACTCGGGGGCAGCTGAGGAGGGACTCAGATTGACCACCACACAGCCAATGAATGTGGGCAGCGAGAAGGTAGAGGTCACTGCAGGTACAGCTGTCGCAGGAGAGACCAAGCAGTTTTGCAGTGTGGGTATGCATCAGCCAGGTGTGGGTAAAGGTGTCACAATTAAGCCAACATCGTATGATTTACATACACCTTGGTGCAAATACCAGCACCAGTTCGAAATTTTCGTNGTGTCACAATTAAGCCAACATCGTATGATTTACATACACCTTGGTGCAAATACCAGCACCAGTTCGAAATTTTCGTAATCCTGAATTGTTGGATTGACAAGTAATTGACATACTATTTAGCGGTTGTACTAAGGGGACCTGCACTGAGCATACTGCAGTCCCTGCCAGAACGACATCGACTGGAGTGCTCCACACTGGTGTCGGTCTTGGAACTGTAATTCGATTACCGATAACTGCGACACACCAACAATGCTCAACTGCGAAACTGCACCCAGAAACCAGGAGAAACACTGCAGNCGATTACCGATAACTGCGACACACCAACAATGCTCAACTGCGAAACTGCACCCAGAAACCAGGAGAAACACTGCAGGAGCTGTGGCAGGATATCATACAACTGTCCCACCTGTCGTCGCAGTCGACTTCTTTGTCTATGCTATCATCGATACAGATGTCCGGCAAGCTGTATGCCTAGCTATGCCCCACAAAATGCAGGATACCCTGTCCCGAGCACTGGAGGTGGAATCAGCTAGACAGGTATCAGTGCACCAATGTCCAGTGTGGGCTGCGATGCTGAGTGAATACAAGGACAACAGCATAAAGAACCCAAACGGCCTGAGTATTAATCATGTGGACTATCAGGGCACATGAGATTCAACTGCCCTCAACAGCAGCGCCAGCAACTGGAAAGAAGGCAGCGAAGGGCAGATGTGTGTGTGTGTGTGCAACATCTTCGGGAAACTTGTAAACCCCGATATTGAGAAGCAAAGGTTAGTAATTACTGAAAGGAAGGCTTTTATATTCTTGCAGGGGTATTAGGTGAAACATGACTCGGATGCCGCATTGGTGGAAGGGAGCCTGAATGATGTTTCTTACCAGATGGTAGTTCACACAGGGACGACAGTAATGGTGGTAAGACCAGCCATACTCAGCCCCCCTGCCCCCCCTTCTGCGCTTACCAATAATCGTCCGACGACAGCATTGAACAGTACTATTCGACTACAGTATTGGGCGAGACCACACCAGTTAGAGATAAGAGAAGGGTACAGTTGCAAGTTGGTAACCTCAGTATATGTAGAACACGATATTTATATAGCATAAATAATAGACAACGAATGCCTTTTGAACTTGATGTGTTACATAAGCTGGAATGGTGTACCTACACTCGACTTGGGTGCTACAGGCAGGCATCACCTAGTTCGCAGTGCGAACATGACGAGATTTGTCTTTGCAAATGAGCTGCCTGGTAGTGTGTAGTCAATCCACTGTGCTCCCTGCTTCTAGGGTAATTGATTCCAGGCTCATGAAAGGGAAAAATTTGTCAGATAGTTTGGCATAATCGAATCTACCCACAAAGGTGGCATTGTAACAGATAGTATCACTGTAACATGGATTTTGGGCTCTTCAAACTCGGACAGTTTGCCAGTAAGAATGATTAGTTTATCTGACAGTGCTTTTCGTCTTGAGTAGGAGGCTATGACAGGGGTTCATTCGCAAGCAGGTCTCACAGGCACTTCCTAATGTTCCAGAAGCTCTGAAGACCTCGATGAANTATGACAGGGGTTCATTCGCAAGCAGGTCTCACAGGCACTTCCTAATGTTCCAGAAGCTCTGAAGACCTCGATGAAGCTTTTATGCCACAAAATACCAAATGTCTTGTACCAAATGCTCTGAAGTAACTGCAAACAAAAACAAGAAAACACCCCAACTGGCGCATAGAGAAGTCTGTCTCAGAATTACTGCAGAGAAATAGAGATGTTTTACCGTGTGGGCCAAATATCTTTGGCATAACTAATGATGCTTGAAATCACATTGACACAGGGGACACAATATACACAATGNTATGACAGGGGTTCATTCGCAAGCAGGTCTCACAGGCACTTCCTAATGTTCCAGAAGCTCTGAAGACCTCGATGAATCTTTTATGCCACAAAATACCAAATGTCTTGTACCAAATGCTCTGAAGTAACTGCAAACAAAAACAAGAAAACACCCCAACTGGCGCATAGAGAAGTCTGTCTCAGAATTACTGCAGAGAAATAGAGATGTTTTACCCTGTGGGCCAAATATCTTTGGCATAACTAATGATGCTTGAAATCACATTGACACAGGGGACACAATATACACAATGNCTGTGGGCCAAATATCTTTGGCATAACTAATGATGCTTGAAATCACATTGACACAGGGGACACAATATACACAATGAAGCCATCAAGGCGACTACTACTATCTTCACATGATGTTGTTGAGGGTATTCTTAATTCGATGATGAAGTTACATGTGATAGAACCATCAGTAAGTCCATGGTTTTCTCCCATTGTTCTTGTTAAAAAGAAAGATGGTTCTATGCGATTTTGGGTTGATTGATGCCAACTTAATAATGTGACAAAGAAATATTCTCATCCAACCACTGTCAGGGTTAAACGACGCATTGAACAACCTAGCAAGTTCTCAATGGTTTTCTACTTTGGACATGAAGAGCAGGTACAAGCAATGTGAGGAGGACCCAAAAGCCAAAGAAAATATTGCCTTTTGTGTACAAGGGAAAGAAAGATGTAAATTCAAGGTTATGCCCTTCGGGCTATGTAATGCCCCTGCCACCCTCGAACAACTGATGAACAATGTCATCCCATTATACATTTACCACATGAGCCTAAACGATATCGTGGTCACTGGAAGGACATTTCAAGAGCATCTGACATGACTAGATTATGTGTTTCAGAAAGTAGCCAAAGCCAATCTGAAATGGGTTCGTAAGAAATTCCACCTTTTCCAAAAGAAAATTAATTTCTTGGGACATGTTTTGTTGGTCCGTTAAATTGAAACAGATCCTGAGAAAGCCAGAGCAATAAGAGATTGCCCTCCACCAATCGACAAACCACTACATGAATTTACCAAGGCAAAAAGGAAGTTTAATTGGATGACTAAATGTAAAAGTGTTTCGATAAACTAAAATAAATTCTGATATATCCCCCAGTTCTAGGCTTCCCGAGTAGTGAGGGTGAATTAATTCAGGACACTGATGCTAGTGTAGGCATCAGGGCTGTGTTATCTCAAATCCACGATGGGAAGGAGAAACCTCTGGAATATTTCAGTAATGTACTACACAAGGCTCACAGATATTACTGTATGATTTGCAGGGAGCTTCTGGCCACAGTGAAGGCAATTACACACTTTCACCCCTACCTTTATGGCAGACACTTCATCCTAAGAAATTACCATGCTTCATTACACTGGTTACTGTTTCAAGAACCCCGAAGATCACATAGCCTGGTGAATAGAGCACATACAAGAATATGACTTCGAAATACACAATAGGTCTGGATGCCTTTACAGCAATGCAGATTCACTTTCCAGGAGACCTTGAAAACTATTCTATCATCATTGTGAATGTCAGGAGGAAAAGGATGGTGAGTCATTGAAGGAAAGGACAAGAATTCATTGTTCTGTATCTTGCAATTGGTCACTTACATAGGATGACAAGGGCATTAGGAAATATCAGCTAAATGACCCAAACCTTGCATCCAATACTGGACTGGAAATAAACTGGATGTTGACAAAAATGGGAGGAGATATCGAGTCTGGACCCAACAATCAATGATTACTCGACACAGTGGAGTTTTCTTGCAATAAAGCATAGCATGCCTTACAGGAACTTGGAAAGTATTGATGATGAACAACTTGCACTTACAATTGGTCCTATCCGAGTGCAGAATCCCAGAAGTGCTAAAAGAACTGCATAATACAGCAGCAGGTGAACACTTTGGTGAAAATTCAGAGTTAAACTGAGATCATACTGGCTCCACTGTCGAGAGGATGTTGAAGTGGTGTTGTCTGATCGATTCCTGTACCACAAGGAAGGGCGCGATGATTAAGAGAGAGATTTAGGTGGCTCTTAACAATGAAGTCTTGAGAAACGATGTTAAAGGGATGAGGTCTCTTTTTCATAAATACTATGTTGGAACCCTCACTTGGTCGATGTGACCTAGGGCTGGTGGAGTGTAGAATTTCCCAGGGCCATAACTCAGTGGAGAGTTAATTATGTGGGTCGTTCGTTAGACAGCCCAGGGGGGCCTGGATGCCTCCATCATGTTGAAGATGAAGTTTTCATGCACTTAATATTAAACTACTTACACATGTTGACCTTGTGGCGAGGTAGGCTGTTTTGTATGCCTGAAATATATTACAAAAATTGTGGGTGGTACTACAAGGGTTGTAGTGCCCTATGTGTCACAGAGGACAATGAATCAACATTGACTGAATTTTATAAAGCTGTTTACTCGCATATTTGATTACATTTTCCAAAAGTGGACATGTAACTACTAAAAGAAACTGNGAATTTTATAAAGCTGTTTACTCGCATATTTGATTACATTTTCCAAAAGTGGACATGTAACTACTAAAAGAAACTGCGCCAGCACTTACGGCCTGCTGGTGGCCTTTGAGTGAAAATGACCTAAGACAGCATGGTGTTATGCGGATATGCAGTAGCGTTAAACTATCTGGTGAAAGTACATGTCGTACTCCCCTCGGTACAGAAAGAAGTTAAATGTTCTGATTAATTAAGTTATTATTGTAATGAAATTATATCAGCCTAAATGATGGCACCGACGGGGCTCGCGGAGCAGAAGACCACGCTGCCAATCTAGCTTGTTTGCTGAAGTGAACTGAACGAATGGTGTCGACTGCCATCACAAGTGGCGTGAACCGATGTCAAAAGCCTAGTGTTTAAACATGACATAAGCACTATGTAACATTATCTTTATGGTGAAAAATTATATAAATAAAAATAAAAATGTTGGTGACACCCCCTTTGATTAACAAATGTCTGTTAATGTTGATGTTGTGAAGTTGACGGGGAGTGTCACCACACTAAATTAAATGTTACTATGATGGAGGCCTTTATAGGCGATCTCCCTTTATTAAAAATAATTATCCTCTTATAAATAGACATTGAATACACTATTACGCTTTCTTGTGAAAAGTCTCTGTATTTCTCTTTCCGTGACGAGCTTGTATTTCACTGGCTACAGTGTTGCCAGGTGGCTGTCTCCTGAAGGGATGGACGAGTCCACCTGCACAAAGGGGTGTGAGTTGTCATGCTTGATGGCTCTTAATTCAATATAACTCACCCCTGACTGTAGCTTTGAATGAGATGAAGTTGTGTGATATGTATAGAAAAATGCTGCAAACTATTGGTCGCACTCGGGGCACTTAGAACTTCAGATTCGGCCTACAGGCCAGTTGACTAGGCTTGGTGGTGCGTTTCGTCGTATGTCGTGGAGTGAGCTGCTACGACGTAACGACCAATGGCCTGTGCACCCAACGGCTGTGACTTTGGGGTAAACACCGGTCCTGGATCGCCTACTAATTTATTACAGTAGTAACCTCTTGTGATCAATAAAGTAGGTTGACCTCTTGAGTCACGTAGTACCTGTTGGCAAGAAGGTGCAAGTTCCAACCTGCACTATGCAGTCTTGGCCTGATTCTGTTAATGCGGGCCAGTGCAGCTGATACAGTTGATGTGACTGCGGCGGTTATAGTGACTTCAAGGAGCTCGTGGGCGCGTGGTTCACGTTAACCCCATTTGAAAGTATGACAGTGGACATTCTCGGACCATTACTAGCCCCTGAGTGGGTAATCGATATCTTGTTATAGCACAAGACTGTTTTAACAAGTGGCCTGAGATCATACCAAGAGGCTGACACTGCAGCTGATGGGCATGTAGAGCACATTCTCCAGTTTTGAGGTCCTGCTCGAGTTTTATTCAGATCAAGGGTGAAGCCACTCTTTTCCAAGAGGTGACAAGGATTTTAAGAACGAAGAAAGCTCTAACCACAGCATTACATTCTCAGTCGGATGACAAGGTTGAGAGTCTCAATCATGCCTTGGCATTCTTTGTCGAAGACAACCAAAATTATTCGGACTCTAAGGCATCCTTATTTATCCTGGCATTTCGTTCGGCAGTTCACGAGTCAAGAAGCGTAACAACCTTCAAAGATGCTGTTTGGGAGAGAGCTCTACCTCCTTGGTGGCCTGCTGATTGGATGTTCAGAAGTAGCAATGATGCCAGAATATGCCCATAAACTACATCAGAGGCTAGTCGACATCCATGAATTTTACTGGTGGCACATTAAAGTCAACAAGGGGCCGAATGAAAACACGATATGTATGACCAGGGATGTCTGGATAATTTTTCAAGGACAGCTGGTGTGGCTATCCAACCCCCAAAGGTGTAATAGATATTTCCCGAAGCTACAGAAATTCTGGGAAGGCCTGTACAGGATCCTGAAGCAAATCAGTGATATGGTCTACCGTATTTGTTGGCAGGGCTCTCGTTTGAAGCTTAAGTTTGTCCACATCGACCGACTGGTGTTCTGCAAAGATCCAGAATTGAACAGGGGACAGTGTTATGCATGGACCCCCATGCTGGGCATGCATGACAGTGCAGTGAAGGAAGGGGCTTCACCATGACTCAACCCACCTATCCCAAAGGCTGATCCACTATGTCTCCAGTCAGGTGGGAGTTGATTGACAGCTGACCTGAACTGGCATCACTACTCCTCCCCCTCCTAATCCTGCTGGAGGGGTTGGTAGCTGCGAGCAATTGGTTATCTCCTCACTCGGCACAGAGTGATTTATGAAGAATGTAACTAGGAAGTTATTATTTGCTTTTTTATTTCATTAAAATCTTTTCCCCATACAGATCCTAACTGCCCAGAGAATTTGAAAAATTGTAACAACAGGTTCATCATTGGTTCCCACTTCTTTAAACACTTTTCTGTAAATTTATAATGCACACTACTGAAAAACTAATAAATAACACGTTGATTAACGCTTCGCAAGAGATTCAGATTTTATTCACATACAGTGCATGTAGTATATAGGACATGTTCACTGGCATCAGGATATCCACCGGAAAATAAGGCCTGCAGAGGTGTACTAAGAGATCGTACAGTACTTAGTTTGCCCTCCGCTCGCAGTAATGCAGGCAGAAGTGATGAATGGAATTCAATGCAAATTTCACTTGGTGGCTCAGCTGGGCAAGAGTCGTTAATGGTATTGGAGAATGGGACATGTGACATCCAAACAAGTCCCATACATACTTAATGGGAGAAATATCTGGTTAGAGGACTGGCCAGGGAAGTTGATGAACGCCTTGAAGAGAATTGAGGTGGACCACACCTGCGTGGTCTGGCATGACCACTGTCATCACGTCATCGGCCTACAGTCGCTGCACCAATGCGGCCCGCGGAACACGCACGTCGTGCGTCTCGATGCGTGTCCGCATCGTTCACTTGGGAACGGGTCATGACCCGATACCAAGTGATCCAACTGAATGTATGTGGTGGCCCTAGAGAGATCTGTGTAATTAGGATAGGAATCAAGTGTTATAATGTGTAGTAAATAGAATTATAATTTATCGCTTATGGGCAAATGTTCGTGAAATTCGCCCTTAGGGGATTGCGAAGTAATCTAGAATAAATGCACGCCATGTGCATATTTAATGAGGTGTAGAGTAGCAAGGCTACAGTATTTGAAGTGTTTTATATATAATTTTTCGAGTGCAATTGTGTGTCTAATCAAGCCAATTAGTGACATGGGAAATAATTAGTCTTTATTTCAACCTGACCATTCCACTTGTAGAGTACCCCAAAACATAACATACATAAATTTCCCACGTGCTCTGCAAAGCACCACATAATCATGTTTTGTATTTAAATAAGTGCTTAATAAGAACTCTTAACTCTCTGCGGGATTTAAAAAAAACTCGCTCAGAACGTTTAAGTGTTTCGTGTGTATATGTTTCAAGTTATATGTTAAATAGGTCAGTTAATTAAATTACCTCGCAGAGTGGAGCGAGTTCTCGCCAAGGACGTCGCTCACTGCACCATCTCCGGCAGTCTGATTCCACGGGTCTTAGGTGCTGCACGTGCGTCGCATCGTTGGGGACTTTCATACTCTGTTCTGAATACTTAACTGCAATAGGTTAACGTAATATATTGGAACTTCTATTTAGTTTACCAACAGTCTTCCTCGCATTCGCAGCACCCCTCCATCAGCTCAATTTACCGACCTCGGAGGTCTAATTACTCTTGTAAGTTTTCGTGCCATTCTTGGCCTTTTTGTACAGTAGCGGCTGCTGGTAGACCTTGTGAGTCAGGTCTGCTTTAATTTGCATTGTATACATGTAACTGTGTACACTATTCGGCAATACAATTTACTTGAGTTAATAGAAACTTGTGAGTTCTCATTTTAGTGTTGTATTACGGGCCCTGGCCTTATCCAGGAAGTCATCGATGCCTCAAGGAGGTATCCTTCATTTATACGGTAAAAAGTTAATATTAAGGCCTGCTGGAGAGCCTGAATACCCCGGCTATATTACGTTTTCGTGTAAATTTTACTGTGTCTGTCAGAGGATACAGCCACATGGTCGTTCGGCCCACGATCCTGAGAACTGTGACTTCGTGCTCACCCAGTGATCTGGCGCCCATTCTATTCGAAATAGGAATATTGTGTAGTATTAAAATTTTTCGTAACAAAGTCGCCGGATTACATCCGCATTACTATCCCCGACCGCCCAGGTAACGTTAGAATGTTGGGTTGCAGGAGCGGAATGTGGACGGACACTGTCCTGCCGAAATAGAGCATTCCCATACCCCTGCAAATATGGTAGCAGAATGGGCTGGACAATGTTCTGGATGTACCATGCACTGGCCAATGCTCAGTTATTAAACACCAGAGGTGAACAGCCATCGTAGGATATGGCTCCGAAACCATTACCTCAGGAGTTGGTCCCGAGTTCCGCTGCCATATACACTTTACTGTCAACAAACTTAACTGTATATTCCAACCCTGACTGCCCTTAAATACTTCCATACTCTGAGCAAGAGTCCACAGGGGGTGGGAGCAGGTGGAGTGGTAAACAGAGGCAGGAGGAAAAGTAAACGTAGGCAGGTGGAGGTAAACTGAGGTAGGCATACATTTCCCTCCCCCAATTACTGTTGGTACCTATGCACAATAACCATGTGCACATCTCTAGAGTGGCTGGCAGATAGGTTTCAACCTTCCTCCTCTTGCAGAGCATTGTTTCATTTTGAGTTACTGTGCTTACAGGTTGTGACAGCACACACAAATTGCATGCATATTCAATTTAGTGATATACATTGGAGCATGAAGGTTTATTGGCATGTGTTCTTGATGTATGCACGAAGTTGAGCATCGCATCAACCTAATGCTAATATATAATATGCCATTCATAAGCTGCTGTATGGTGTTTGTGTTTAAAAAGCACACACTAAAAAAAATATTTTTTGTACAGACAGCAGCTCGCTCTGCATTTTGTTGGCTGGGAAGCTTTCTCAGGAGGTGAGGGATGGCGCACTTGCTGCCTGAATAAGTTACTCCATCCAGCACTTACCACCACATGTATCCATGCAAAAAAATTGTTATCCAATTATTAGTTTTTTTTTTTTGTGTCCACAAGCAAACTTTACATTACGACTGTGTGTGACATAATTTTAAGTCTTATTTTACAATATTTTGGAAGCCACTATAGAAAAACTAAGGGAGGGCAATCATAGATATTATTAGAAATCGCCCATGGTGTATCCCAGTTCATGAAGGATAGCAGTCTTAGTAAAAATTATAATTATATTTTTATAATCTATTTATAATTATATAAAAATAAAAACTATTGACAACACTGATCTACCTATTTTTGCTACTTGTTATTCACAGTGAACACAATATTGAATTACAATAACAAATTCTAATTATTAAAGTCCCTATCACTGTATTTACATTGGGCTTAATTCACACTTATTCAATCTGTCTATTGCAATTATTACAAATATCAGTCATTCATGCATGGAGTTCAATAGTCTCTAACATACCGATCCTCACAGTCTCCAGATTTCAATCTCGCTGGTCGCTGTCGTCGCTTCGCTGACTTCGCACAAGGTTCCAGACTCAGCTCGGATGCCCGCCGCAATTAAACAGACAAGTTGGCTCGGTCCAGAAAGTTCCTCGCACCACGAGTCGTACTGAGGGAAGGCGATGACCAAAACATTCTTGCAACGATAATCATAGACATTCGATATCCAGGACAGGAGCAGAATGCATCCCAATAGATTATCGTGACATGCACTGTAGCCTTTCTTTTCTAAATCGCTGCGCACATCTCGGATTATAGTTCTTTTCATGTAAGAAGGCCACATTCTGATAGTCAGTGAGTGGCAATTTAAAGTATTCAAAACAAACAACGTGCCTTTTACAAAATCCTGTATCAGCTGATGCACGAACGAACAAAAGTTAATATTACGTTGACTATTCCGAGTGCCCTGCTGACGCACATTCGACCAGCCGAAAATACG
>NQII01005030.1:110601-134384 GCA_002778355.1 Clitarchus hookeri | reverse complement strand
CCCCCCCACAGCTTTCTTGACGTGTTTGATATTAATTCCAAAATCATACAGACATATGACATAATATTGTTGGATTATTTTTTCTAATAATCTGACGAGAAATATTTTTAATTCCTTTTGCTCCAAGCCAGTCATAAAACAACAGTAAACTTCAGAAAGACGCTACCTTTTGAGAAAAAAATTAGGCTCAGAGCACGCGCTGAAATGTTGTGCGCGCCATCTGTGAGGTTCTTTTCAAAGTATAATAAGCCAGAATCGAATAACTTTAATTTGCTTTATATAATAAATTTACGAACATATACAATTTTTTTATTTTTCACGAGCTCTACATAATATTTAAAGTAACATATATTTTGTGTACAGCGTTTATGAACGAACTTACACAAGCTCTCCAAACACTCTCGCCACCTGCCGCACCGCCCAAGTAGTTCACCAATTGTCCCACGAAGCAGCACCTACTACTGGAAGTGCTGACTCGTCACACCCAGTTGATGGCGAATGGATACATAAACGTANCCCCACGAAGCAGCACCTACTACTGGAAGTGCTGACTCGTCACACCCAGTTGATGGCGAATGGATACATAAACGTAAAGTAAACATTGGTGCGCGATTGTCAACTGTCAAGAATGTGGCCTTCATATATGGTACAGAGAATACCAGTGATGCCCTTGGCACACCATGCCTTGCACACTCGAGCAGGAGGGCAAAGGTAACGATGCAGAGATGTGGCAAGTAACACAGCCCCCTCCTCAAGTCTATCTGTTCCGAACAGACTCTGCCACATCTGGACTTTAATAGTGTGCCAGTCGGACGCTGTGGACATCCTTATGCTTCGATAACTTTGAAGACAAATCTGAAAGACCACATTGCTGATCTCCAGAATACTTTATGGGCCTTCCCATCTTTCATGTAGCTTCAGGCAATATCCTTTTCGCATCTGTGGGTTGTACAGCAACACCAGTTGTTTTTTTTTTAAATACCTCGCCCGAAATTCCGCTGGCATACCACATATTCATCCTGTCACTAATGTGAGGTGCTGTTGAGAACAAGTGGCTTGCAGACAGTTGGTTAAATTATGACAGACAGGAAGCAGTAACCCAATTATCAATTGCGCAAATCTGCCCACGATCAGCCCACAGACAGTTTCCATAATCAGTCAACCTATGTAATACATCCACAGATGTTTGTGGCCCACATGATGCCTCTTGACTGATGTGTGCAAAAGGCCACAGTTCAGATAAAATCCATGTAGCAAAATACAAATTGCCCAAAAGAGGACCATTTCTGCGTAATCAACTGTATCCCAAGCATGCCAGCACCCAGTGGGCCTTGACTAGCAGCACTGGCCCACTGGCTTACTGCTTCTGGCCTGCCATAAGTTAAGGTGGCCACCGAATAGTGTGCAAAGTTCCAGCAGGACAATGTTTTATTAAAAAACTGTCGAACGTGTCTGAGTAAGGTCTGCTTTCGATTAGCATTTAAGAAACATTACGCATCTGCATACTTTTTCAGTTCATCCATTTCTCTCTAAAGCACGTTTTTGTTATAGTAAAAATGGCTCAATGGGTGTTTCACCGTCATTCTTAGGTATNATCCATTTCTCTCTAAAGCACGTTTTTGTTATAGTAAAAATGGCTCAATGGGTGTTTCACCGTCATTCTTAGGTATAATGATTCCGGTACAAAACATTAAGAAAGGAATACGGACGTGCATCAAACCTTTATTTTTATTATTACATTATAAATGGTAGGGTCTCCGGTGAAAGTCTCATGGAGGCGCATTGTCGACGGCAAGGCTGCACACCAGTTTAGTGCTTAGCACATATACACGATAAGAGAGTTGATGAGCATGTCTCGGTCTTGGCAAGCAACTTGTGGCCCAACTATTGACCACTTGTAGCCTAGCTATTTGCCACTTGTGGCCCAACTATTGACCACTTGTAGCCTAGCTATTTGCCACTTGAAAGCAGCTTGTCGTGCACTTTAAAACAAAACAAAAAAAAATTGTGTTTCACCCTAATAAAACTTATTTATTTACTACGTTTATATTTCTTATCTTCAGCATTATTTCACTATTTCTAAATTTATTTTAATGAACTTGAAATCGAACTTGCAAACCTTTCGTTTACAGCCTAGAATGCCAGCAACTACTCTACCATGTACTTATGTAAAATCCTTCAAGTANATTTCTTATCTTCAGCATTATTTCACTATTTCTAAATTTATTTTAATGAACTTGAAATCGAACTTGCAAACCTTTCGTTTACAGCCTAGAATGCCAGCAACTACTCTACCATGTACTTATGTAAAATCCTTCAAGTAAATCTGAATACTTTCTACGCATGAAAGTTGCATTAGCTTTACTANATACCATGTACTTATGTAAAATCCTTCAAGTAAATCTGAATACTTTCTACGCATGAAAGTTGCATTAGCTTTACTATTAACACAATTTGTTATTATCATAAATCAGTACCGGGATTTGTATGTTTTGTTTAAAAGTTTAGTATTTTATTTAGGTTTGAACTACTTTCAGTATTTAAAATGCAAAATAAAGATTCTTTTTACATGTTACGCTTTGCAGGTTTCTAGTCTAGAAACAATTTTTTTTTCTATCACTAGTAATTTCAAATCATAATTTTACTTACTTACATGAAACAAAAAAATCAAGTGAATTTGCATATTCTATTTGCCATTTCACAACATTTAGTCATCATGCCATAAATGTCACCTAAGCTTGCTGAAAATGTTTAACAAGCAACAGTTGACCCCTAAGTATGCTGCTATTATGCACCCAGCAGGAAGCAACAGTTGGCATGCCATACGTGTCCCATTAGCATGCTACCAATACATCAGCAGCATTAACAGTTGGCATGCTGTAAATGGCTCATCAGCTTGCTGCTAATATTTTCCCAGCAGTAAGTAACAGTCGTTCTACGTAAATGGCCCATAAACTTGCTACTAATATTGTCCCAGCAGTAACAATTATTAGCATTTCGTTTAGAGTATGCTCGTGGGACTTCTCTTGAATTCAAACAATCATTGTGAGAGAATTGGCCCACATCATGATTATTTAAAAAAACAGGTAATGTCACTTATGTTTATATGACCAGTGTCAACCATATGAGAAATGCAGACACTCATAAATGTGAATGTTTGCCACCACTATCAACAATTGGCCAATTGTCTACTACTTTTTGTTTGCTACTAGGGAAACCAGTGGGCTGTGNTGTTTGCCACCACTATCAACAATTGGCCAATTGTCTACTACTTTTTGTTTGCTACTAGGGAAACCAGTGGGCTGTGCGTGGCAGCAGTAGCCCACTGATGATGCCAGCATGCTTGGTGTACAGTTGTATACACAGACTCTGGCCAATTATGGGCAGATCTATTTTGCAACATGGAAGTTGTCTGAACAGTGGTCCAGATGTGGCCAGTCACACACAACTGTCGAGGCATCATGTAGGTCATATGCACCCATGTGTGCATTGCAGANGGGTCCAGATGTGGCCAGTCACACACAACTGTCGAGGCATCATGTAGGTCATATGCACCCATGTGTGCATTGCAGAGATTGACTGATTATGTAAACAGTTCGTGGGTGGATCATGTACTAGCAGATTTGCCCAAGTGGGCCAACTGACTTTTGCTACTTGGGATCATGAATGCCAACTAGTCAGTGATGTAATTCACTGGCATACTCTGGGGTGACAGCTTCTCTTCTAACGACCGGCCAAACAGCAGGTCACTAGGGAGGNGATGTAATTCACTGGCATACTCTGGGGTGACAGCTTCTCTTCTAACGACCGGCCAAACAGCAGGTCACTAGGGAGGCATAGCTCTCTCCCAAAGAGCATCCCTCAATGGTGTTATCCTTGTAGACTGAACGGCTAAGCAGTAAGCAAGGAGGGAAAATGGCCCCTTTGAATCTTAGTTCATTTGATTGTCCGNCTTGTAGACTGAACGGCTAAGCAGTAAGCAAGGAGGGAAAATGGCCCCTTTGAATCTTAGTTCATTTGATTGTCCGCCCCGAAGATCGATGGATGCTGTTCAAGTGTGTGATTAGGCCTTAGACAATTCCATTGGACTGAGGGTGTAAGGCAGTAGCCCCAGTTTTTTTCATTCCCAGAATTTTTGTAACATCCTGGAACACAGCAGCTTCAAATGGTGTTCTAGTGGCACCCCAAAACCATGGACCACCTAGTAAAGTACCATCATTTTGGGCCAACAGTAGATACCGATTACCTCTTTCAGTGGCAGGCAGAACATCTACTGCCTTCTTCTCGAATGGGACTCCAACAATGTATTTCTGAAGGTAAACATGTCCCCTAGTCCTTGGTCCCTTCCACGTGGTGCAGGTGTGTCACATTTGGCACCACTTCTCCACATAATCCCAAAATTGAAGCCAGTAGAATCTCATTCGTACTCTTTCAAGGGCCTTATAATAACATAACACAAAAGTTACCTTTAGCTGCAGTATTATGCAGTTAATTTAATATTTTTAGGACCATGCTTTATGGAAAGACCAACTGTAAGCATATATTTTTCCAATTCCTGTAGGGCCAACTGTAAACATGTATTTTTTCCAATTCCTGTAGGGCACACCATTCTTCAGTACAGAGGAATTCCACTGTGCCCAGTATGCTTTGACTGTTGTGTTCAGTCTGGGCCTCTCATCCTATTTTCACCGACAGCCAGCTTCTTCCACTCTATTCAGTCACACCTCATTAATACAAACCTGAAGGGACCATAATTTTGGACCTTTGTAATAATGAGGTTTTGTAATAACAAGGTTTTTAGTAGCGAAATTTATAAAAAAAATTCATTCAAACTACAAATATTTTGACATCACTTCTCAAGAATTAGCTGATAAAAGTAACAATTTTGCAGAAGATGTTTTACTTGTATAACACTTCTTGGAGAACAGTACACATATTATCTTCACTACTATTAGAAAAATGTATANGAAGATGTTTTACTTGTATAACACTTCTTGGAGAACAGTACACATATTATCTTCACTACTATTAGAAAAATGTATAATATGTGAATACAAATCTTTAAGAATACTTACATTTTTGTACATAGTATTTACATTGTTTCCAGCATTGACTTCGTGGCAAATAGCATACTATTTTAAGTTAAAACCTGTGTCTTAAAAAAACGAGTCAATTATGGTTTGCATTGTTGTTTGAAAGCATCCTTATTCGTTGGCATAATGCAGAGTCATTATCTTCTCCATTGTCATCTTCAGTTTCTTTAACAGTCCTAGCANCATCCTTATTCGTTGGCATAATGCAGAGTCATTATCTTCTCCATTGTCATCTTCAGTTTCTTTAACAGTCCTAGCACTTAACTGAACGTCAACACACATCAGTTCTTCCACAACAGGTGCTGCAGATGTTGTAACATCATCATCCACTTGCACAAAGTGGCGAAACTGCTCCTGGAATTGCAGATGTTCCTGAAGATAATCTCATCCNCATCATCCACTTGCACAAAGTGGCGAAACTGCTCCTGGAATTGCAGATGTTCCTGAAGATAATCTCATCCTTCCATGTTGCCATCATAGTCTTCCTCACTGGCCTGTTCTTCTTCTTTGGCACCAATACCAGCTTTTCTAAAGCAGTTGGTTATTGTAGACTATGTGACTTCATCCCAAGTCATGCATATATTCCGCTTGGCATTCAAATCGTCCCATCGCAAGTTGGCATCATTCTTCTGTTACAGGTAACGAATTAAGTAACGTGTGTGACGAGTTCTGTAGTTCTTCACACACTGGATGATACCTTGATCAAGAGGTTGTAGAAAACTTGNAAGTAACGTGTGTGACGAGTTCTGTAGTTCTTCACACACTGGATGATACCTTGATCAAGAGGTTGTAGAAAACTTGCAGTGTTTGCTGACAGATAGAGCAATGTCACTTGTAACAACTCAAGGCCAACATCAGAATGTGCTGTACAACTGTCCAAAATAAGTAAATATTTTCTGTTTTTGCATGTCATGTGTCGTTCCAATTTCAATAACTATTTCTGAAATATTTTCACTGTCACCCAAGCACAGGAATTTGTTTCATAATCACATGGTAGGTTAACAATATTCTTGAAACATCAAGGTTTCTGAAACTTGCCTACAAGGGGACATAATTCCTCAATACCACTTTGGTTACAGCACAGTAATGCAGTAACACGTTTATTGCTGCATTTACCTTCATGGCACTTCTGACCTTACACAGCCAATGTTTTATTTGACAGTAAATAGTAAAAAACTCCAGTTTCGTCCACATTGAAAATATTATCTGGAGTGAATTGATTAAGTATTTGGCTGCACAGATGTTAGCCAATCCCGAGTCTTATCCACGCCAACGACTGCCGACTCCCCACACACAACTTTTGTAATAGAGTTGTTTCGTTCTTTAAACCGCTGACCAACCATTGCTAAATTTGAAAATCAGGAATCCTTAACCTCAAAGCCAGGTAATCTGCCTTTTGATGGATTAAAGGACCAGAAATATGTATGTTCACTGCACGCATTTCGTGATACCACTGGCGCAGATTGGTTTCCATTTCCTCATGTTTAGGTCCACGCAGTCGTTTTCTTGCTGAGAGCGCAGAGGCATTGTCACGAGCAAGTTCAACTTTCCTACGATTTTTTAAAATTGTAGATAAAGACGATTGTGGAATACCAAATTATCGTGCAATTTCTGTTTTATTTTTACTGCCTTTGTCCACTTCACTGATTATTTTAAGCTTCGTTAGTAACGTAAGTTTATTACATTTACGTTTTGCAGCCTTTAAAAACCAACTAGCACGGTTATCAAAAATATTAAAGCAATAACTTTAAAACAACTTCGCACATGTTACCAACGAAAACTATTCTTCAATTGGTTTTTTCTTTGCAGCTGTCGCCTTGGCTTATCCGTACAGGCAGAGAAATCAAACATTTATATTGTAATGCGCTAAAATATAAAAGATGCGCCTCTCCAAGATGGCAGCAACCTACAGGTTACGAACTTCAATGTTATTAGTTTGGCACATAATGATTATCGCTGCCAGGATAGTGTTAGTTCCACGTGTCTGCAAAATTTTATCAATTTGAAATAAAACAAATTTTATAAATGCAATTTTAAACTAATAAACGGAATTCTCCCATTTACCAAATTGTTACAATTTACATTTTGGCGACATCAGCGGACCTTGCTGAAGTAACTTTACCGCTAGTATCGATTTACAAATTTCCTGTTGTACTACCAAAGCGTATATCTCTTTGGCCAGTTGTTAATTTATGTTTTACCATTTTATGTTGGTGTTACAAATATTGCATATTAGCTTTGATTTCATTAAGCCGTGGAATTTGTATAAACGATTTGCCAACATGTGGAATTACTGTCCTGCGTGATTAAAATCACTTCATATTACATATTAACCGTATTTCGTATTAAGAAAATAGTTTAACATTATAAATCCTATATTAATTCACGGGACCGCAAAAACACTTCGCACAAACGCGAATTTTGTATTAAACGGGGATGTATTAATGAGGTTTGACTGTAGTAATGGATGTAAAGTGAAATAATTTAGCTGTTCTTTCACAATACCCTCATAATTTCATGTAGATGACACATCAAAAGATACATAACGTTGAATTCTTGTCCTCTGTACCTTCAGCGAATCGCCACTCTTTCCTCCCAAGACGTTCGCAATGACATCAGAATGGTTCACATGGTCGCCTAGAAAATGCAGCTGCATTGCTGTGAAGTTTTTTTAGACCTGTGCTGTATTAAGTTATTTTCCTCAATATACTCTTTCCAATGTGCTATTCAACCATCTGGGTTCTCTCTGCTGGATGCGTTTATATAAGACATCTTCATGATCTGGGANCTTTCCAATGTGCTATTCAACCATCTGGGTTCTCTCTGCTGGATGCGTTTATATAAGACATCTTCATGATCTGGGATTCAACTGACTATCTCATCCACTTCTGCTTAAGTTCACCTGAACGTACTCTAAATCACATGCCATGTTTCTGGATCTGGTACTAGCACTTCACAACAGCAAAATTGAAACAACTGTTCATATAAAACCCAAATGTAATAGCCAAAGCATTGCTCAATAGAGACTATCGTAGATCCCTTGTTCACAAACAAATTCAGCATACCACTTCAACCACATATCCTTCCGATTGTTCCTTACCACGAAGGGCACCGGCAAATTCAGAATCATTCTCAACTGTGGACTCACCTCCCATCTAGGTGAACCAGGTTCAATCCTCGGCCGGTTCACTCTGGATTTTCGCAAGTGGGAATCATGCCGGACGATGCCACCGGTCGGCAGATTTTCTCAGGAATCTCCACCCCCACCCCCCTTAATTTCAGCGCTGCTCCATTCTCAATACTCACCTCACTTCACCTCCATAGGCTCTGAAGACCCCACCAAATCTCTTCCCTCACTCACACTACAGTGGACACAAAATGCTGACACTCGGAACTTGTTCTCCAAAACCACCCAGATTGGTCCTCTAACGACCCCCTAACCTTCAAAACAAACTGGTGCACACCAAATTGCCACCCAATTCCACAGTCAGTAATATCACCACCCCTAAGGGATCTCCTCCTTGCAATAACCCATGTTGTAGCTCTTATGCTATAACCTATCTTCCACCTCCTTCAACAGCAGACTTGCCAATCAAGACTTATCTTATCCAGGGCAGCTACAGCTGTGCAATTATCTACCAGCTACAGTAGATTCACTGCAATGTGCAAAACAAACAAGCCATAGCGGGGGCAAATGTAAATTTACAGAAGCCAGTTGCAGCACATGCAGCATCTCACAACCAGCACTTAGACTCCTGTTGCACAACCAGTGTGTGGCGAGGGCCCTACCACCTTTGTATAATAGTACAGAACTAGCGCACCAATACATCACCAAATCCAGACAGCCTGCTTAAACATAAGATAACCCCTCCACCACATTTCAAATTTCCCGCCTCCCCCTAGTTCGTTTCCTGGCCGCTGGGTTCACAGTTTGCCAACAACCGCTCACCAGACTAGTGTGCCAACATTCACTGCCAGAAGAAACTGGCCCAGTTAGCAAAACGTCATGCGACTGCACATCTGCATTCTGTCTACTTAGACAAACTGTGTGCTTCCTAAGATTATTAATTATTTTTTTAACCTGAGTCAATCATTGTTTTCATACAAAACTAAAATTTTCTGTTATGGCAAATTTGTTAATAGCATGTTATTCTTGGACCTCAATTTTATTTATGCTAGCTACCTCCCAATGGTTTGGGCAGGAGACNATTTGTTAATAGCATGTTATTCTTGGACCTCAATTTTATTTATGCTAGCTACCTCCCAATGGTTTGGGCAGGAGACTGTAGACCACAGTGAGTTTCAGCCCCCTTGTAACAGCTTTTTCCAACAATTTTATAATAGTGTCTTTTTTCTGTTAAACTATTATTAGTAGTGGGGTGTTGATATGTTAAAATTAATCGCAAATGTGAAAGCATTTTATTTTAATTTCTCGCACACAGGCTTCCACCCCCCTTAAACAGGGCCTCAAAGGAGTGCATACCGCCTGCCCTACCCCCATTCCTCTAGGTGGGCCTGATTTAACCAATTTTCTGGTGCTCTAACTGATTAAGTTTACACACTTTAATTGGCCTCTGCAAATCATTATTGAACAAACTTATTAACTTTTATGTTTGGCATAACGAGTTTTCCCCAACTGTAGGGTTTCACGATGCTTAATACGTAGCTGGTTGAAAAGTGCCAGACTGTGACAAGCGACTACCAATCTTTCAGCGTGCAATACATGCTTCATAGCTAGGGACAAGATTTTGTGGTGTTATGGTTCTGTTGTGGAAAACTCTTAAATACCACCAAAAAAAATGCTTTATTCGAGTCAGGACTGTTATTTTAATGCAAATTTTTTCATTCAGAGTTAAAAATTCCCACTTTTATCATGAAAGATAGATTGTTTAAATGTGCATTAACTGAGTTGATTCTATTTTTATAGCTGCCCTATACAATAAATGCNTCATGAAAGATAGATTGTTTAAATGTGCATTAACTGAGTTGATTCTATTTTTATAGCTGCCCTATACAATAAATGCATCATTACCTAAATAAATTATAATATAATAATATTTGTGTAACTACATAAAAGTAAGAATTTTCTTTGACTAAACTAACAAGAGAGAGGTTGGTTTTAGCTATTTGTAGCACATGTGTTGAAGTTCTCAATGTGTTAGGTTTTTGTCCCTTTCTCAGAGAAAATTGCTTGGTTTTATAGAGAAAAAATATTCCATAGTTGAAACAAAAGAATTTTTATATTTGCTTTTACAAATTTTTTTTAACCCTCTCACATTAAATTATTGTAGTTGTATCTATGCAGTACCCGATACTTACTTTTATTCACTTGACAATGTTATCTTAAATTTTTTTTCCCATTCTCCATATAACAGTACTAATATATAAGTAAAATCATGAAGTTAAAAATTTACATAATTTTTACTACCACTTGGTTTATACATTCAGTACAAATTGTTAGGTGTGTTTCAGACAAAATACAATGTTTTGGTTAAAATTAATTTTATTTTTTGCCTATTTAAACTTAAAAAATTTAGTGTTGGACACTACGTATTAAATTGTATTTTAATTTTATCACTATTCACCCTATAATCTTGTCTCTAAACATACAGCCATGCACTCAGTAGTCATATTTTGGATGTTGTAGTGAGATAATAGTAAAAAGCATACTATATTAAATTATCAACTGACCAAAACTGGAGTGTAAAAAAAGGAGGGCGGTACATCATACACAAAGTCATCACTTGATAGAACAGTACAGATAAAATTTAAAGACGAAGGGATAAGGTTCCAAGAAAAATCTAAAATAAGGTCGAAACCCATCATCTCAGATGAGGAGAGAAGAAGATCTGAAAGAATGAAGAAGTACTGGGTGCAAAGGAAGGAGCAACACTCAAAGAAATGACTGTTTCATCGTACCCCAAAGAGGGTGAAACGAATATAATATATAATATACACAAACGAAGGAGAATGGCAGTAATGAAAATGGGCTAAAAAATAAAATACAATACCCTCAATTTTTTTTCTTCCATGCTGCAACCTTCACAGTACATTATTATAAGATAGGAAAAGAATACAAACACTGGAAATAAAAAAAAACTATAATACAGAGTACTAGTATTTATTTTATACGCAATCTTTGGCCTTTACAACAGGCTACATTTATATCAAAATAATATAACAACCAAAACCTGTAACTATTATATTGATAATACTTCAAATTCATTATGCAAAATCTAATCCAAGCATCAGTCACATGATAATGGCTAAAATATAAAACAACTGGTATCAGTGACATACGTATGGGGAGCAGAAGGTAGTGTTCACATGACATGTCCCCCTTATCAAAAAATACATATACAGAAAGATACTTTTTTGTTGTGAGAATGTCCAACCAAATGTCATTACAATTATAATTTAACTTCTGTGATTGTTATATTAACTGTGGTTGAGAATGAAAATGGCAAGAGGAGAATTTGTTAAGATTTTAGGTGAATTGCATAACAATGGCATCTGAAGAAAGAACGAAAAAGTAATGAAACACAAATGCATTTTTTGTTTTGAAGTACAGTGAACCTGCTCTATAGCAGCTGATGGCGAGATAAATTATCACTGTAGTGAATTATGAAATTTAGTGCAGCATCATTTNAGTGAATTATGAAATTTAGTGCAGCATCATTTCATGCAGTATCAAAATACATTGCCTTCATGGACACCCTGCGTTTCCTGAATATCTTCAGGTATTTGGAAGTAGACACGGTGACATAAAACACAATGAAATATGACTTCCGACAGCTGCACTTTACACATGGCCTATGCCACTTCTTAAAGATTAGTACAAATTAACAATATCCACTAAAAGTTTTCTGTTGTTCTTTTTCTATAAACACACAGTAATGACAGAAAATAAACGTCAAGGCTGTCCTAACCATTGGGATAAAACAGCAGTGAACTGCATTGTGTAGTTTCTTAACTGCAGGCCCATTTTTTTTTAATTGTCACTTTTATTTAACAGACTGCTATACTTTTGTGCTCATTGAGTATCTTTGTCTTCCTCTTGCTTAAACTAGCTTCTTTACAATTTGTTGCCTCAAATCTTCTAGATGACAATCAACCAACAGTTTCCTCCCCACCTGCTCGTTTCTGGGTGGTGCACAAGGGAAAAGACTAACCAACCAAGTTAAGTGGAGGGGAAGAGATATTACCACACCGAGGCAGTATGCTCTGTAACCTTATTCTCCAACATCTTACCAAACCTGTATCCTCTCCACCCCAAAATAGTCATACCTACATCACTGACATAGCATATATTAATAAATCATACACATGGTTCAATATCATATTAACAAGCAAATAGATGCTACAAATTATACTCTCTAAAAACAACTTCAATAAATAATTAAAAATTTGGTTTCGATAATACAACTTCAATGTTATGTTCTGAAAATTTACATTACAAACTAGCTTTCAGCCCCAGGAAATCATAAAAGCACGATTTCAATTTGGTGACTTAATACTTTCACTGTTTTTACATGCTTAGAATGTCACGCATACAGCACTGAAAGACTGTTGTGCTTTGAGAATTTATTGGACTTCATACGCTGCTTGAGATCAGAGTTTAACCACTGACAAATTTCTAGAAAAATGTGTACATATGCCAGTATCCAGTCCACACAAAAAAACTTTCTGCACCAAGCCGCAATAACCTTGAACTATCACAATAATATTCTTTACAGAAGAATATAAAGATCCCATAAAAATAGAGATTCGTTTACTTCTAAAACCAAATACACAATGATATGGGTATTATATAAATTGCTATCACAAAGTGCATGCCAGATGAATCTGGTGACAAGCTTGTAAGGACCGCAGCTCTCCAAAAACTGGCATAATATTTTGTCAAGAGATTCTCATATTCTCCAAACAGTAAGAGCCATGCAAGCAAAATTCTTTTCCTTTGGTATACATTCTTCTACCACATCCTGCAGTTAAAATACAGGTTATCAAGTCCAAAAGATTACAGCATTACTATAAAGTACTTATGTGTGTACTTCATGTACTTTTATATAAAGAAAACAACTTCGGCTAGAGCATGGTGAGCCATTGCAGTACTTTCAAACTGTTTTTCAAGAATACTTTGTATGAAATTCAGTTCAGTTACATTTTATAACTTTCAATTATATTTACAATGTACAAATGTTGTTGCACTTCGCCTTAACATACAAACATTGCATAACAATGATTAAAAGATTTCAAATATTTTTGACATGTGTTTTAACTGTTAGGCATCATTATTAAGTAAAAAACAAATCTGTATACACCAAAACTGAGAGAAATGTTTTGCAGCATACATATATTTCCACAAAATTAATCCAGGGTATTACCCCACAAGAAAAATAAATACATATACCAACATCAGCAATACAATTAATGTAGAACTGCTTCAATACATGCCAAATACACTATCACACAAATTCATACTTGAGAATACAAGATGCCAAGAGCAAAAAAAAATTCTGATACACATTGGATGGAAAATTTCTACAAAATGCTTTCTGAACGAACACATACTGTCATTTTTATACTTCCCATATATGAAAGTACGGAATNCCAACATCAGCAATACAATTAATGTAGAACTGCTTCAATACATGCCAAATACACTATCACACAAATTCATACTTGAAAATACAAGATGCCAAGAGCAAAAAAAAATTCTGATACACATTGGATGAAAAATTTCTACAAAATGCTTTCTGAACGAACACATACTGTCATTTTTATACTTCCCATATATGAAAGTACGGAATNAAAAATTTCTACAAAATGCTTTCTGAACGAACACATACTGTCATTTTTATACTTCCCATATATGAAAGTACGGAATATAGTAGACCAAACATGGTACACAAATATCCATTACAAAGCAAGCTGTATAATGAACAGGATTACTTAGCTGTCACAAAAAAATTCCCACATCATAACATTACTATAAAACAGACTGGCTTCTTGAAAATCTAAATGGTTTCATACATGCATTCTCCTCTTTAGTGTAAAAGTAAGGTGTTTACACCAAATTAAATTTTTAACCTTAATGGAATGTAAATTAATCCAACAAATTCTCAAGCACTGGATAATCTTACCAGTAATAAAGTAACAATTTCTCTGTAGTCTGATATGTGACCATGTACTTACTGTGTACAAAATATAAATTAACAATTTTGTTACATTTGGCTTATGTATAGTCTTAACATTAACTACGGCACTACAGCTTCCCAGCATCCAGTCCAGGAGTTGCCCAAAGTGCAAGAGGGAAGAGTTCTGGTTCACAAGATAACTGAACAGAAAGACATCAGTTTCTACACGCTACTAGGTACAATCCATGACAATTGCAGAACACTAACATGTATCAAAATCTATCAGAAGATACCCACCACAGTGCAAAAACTGCTCAGCGGAAACCACAAAGGCAACAGTATACACCCACCTTCAACAGATTAATATGGTATGTTCCAATTCTAAGGCATACAATTTATGTAGAGAGGAACTCAATTTGTCAGTAAATATGCCTACATTTGTATTAACATGCATACCATTTAGGTAGAAACTTACAATTATTCAAGTTCTCATAATGTTCATACGTTTAAATATACCAGCTGAAGAGTGACTGAGCATGAATGATGTACAAAACCTTCTATGGTACTAGCCTAGGTAATACTTGCAACCAATACTTGCGACCATAAATAAAAGTTTGCCACAAGTTCCTTCATCACATAATCTGAAACTATTACAAACACAAAAATTATAATAACCACCAGTCACATTTCAAAATATGAAAATGTTGAGACACACAGACACTGGCTACCAACCTCTTAATTCAGTCAAGAAAAATTTCTTATGCTCCATAAAAAATTACAAACGAGCAGGAAATACTTTATTCACAAAATTTTAATGCCAAACTTTTTTGGCCATCACTTATTAAATAAAATATTTTACATAATTTCAAGGCAGGTTACAAACCTTTTATTTCATCTGTTTATTGAAAACAAACCAAACAATAAGTTCACAGGTTTACAATATAAAGTTAACAGGAACACATGAAAGTTTACTTCCTGATATTTTGTGACACTAACGCATGCAGTAAACCATTGAAAACTTACCACTTGATTAATTAGTTCTGATTAATAAAACATGTGCAGACAGAATTTGCTACACAAATGAGGCAACTTCTACACATCTGAACATTAAAAGTGACATGCACATGCCCAAACATGCAATTAACATTGCACACCAGTAGGAAACACAAAGTAAATTTTGGACTGCAGTTTCGAAAATTTCAAAACGCAGATAATACACCCCTTGTTTCAAAAACAAATTCAATCCAGATACATCTACAAAAATGTAATACATACCATATTCTACATAAAAATATACAATATAAATAGGCAAACACATAAAAAAAAAGGCTCATAATGTAATTTCAGTACAAAAGTGCAATATGCCCAGTCAATCAAGTTATGGAATCCTAAGGACATGTCTAAACTTATTATACCAAATATTTTATTTTATTTCTTTCAAATGTCCAAATAATTTTAGTGCTCAATCTTCAAGTACGTTTCAATATTTTTTTTACTAACCACTACTACTTTGGCACTTTTTTCAATGTCTATCTCCTACATATTACATTTTACTTACTAATTGCATGCCCACCAGTTAAAGTTATAATTTTTAGTCATACTTCCCTCACAGTTTCAGATTTAAAATATTTTACCTTTTCCACCTACTCTTTAATATTCAAGATACAAACTGAAATTTTAATTTCACCTTACATAGCCGAACCCTTATCCACAGTGTGTAGGTGGCAAGATGGCCATTTAAGCAAGGTACAGGACGAATCCAATCTGACAAGGCCCAGCCAGTCAAACTAGAGTACTCCCTGTGGTGTCAACAAGCCTTGTAAGAATGCTGCAACAACCCAAGAAAGAAGTGAAGTGAGGTGAGGTGGATTTGGGCAGTGCTGGAACGCAAGGGTGGGGGAAAAGGGAGATACCCGAGAAAACCCAAGAAAAAGTATGCATTTTGAGACTCCCCATTTTATATTAACAATTATTTGTGGTCACATGCAAGGCTCACACAGCACAAGTATTATTTTTACATTTTCTTGCATTTTGCATATTTTGCCATGGTCCCTTAAGGAGTGTATACAAAAGCAGTATCAGTGTAGCTTGACATTTGGCAATGTTACATTAGAGAAGTAATAAACAATGAACTGATGGATGCTGCATATAAGTTTTCATGCTCAAACAATATTTAGAGNAGCAGTATCAGTGTAGCTTGACATTTGGCAATGTTACATTAGAGAAGTAATAAACAATGAACTGATGGATGCTGCATCAATATTTAGAANCATGCTCAAACAATATTTAGAGAATACTGTAATTTACCCAATTAAATGGTAAAACACCCTGCTTTTACGAAAGCAATACTCAACACAAAGGGCCATGCGTATGGAAAGGTTTTAGGGGTAAACCCCTCTCATAAAGTTGCAAGAAATAAAACAAAACTCAACAGCATTTAAAAAGTTAACTGTGCCAACCTCAATTTTTGTTATACTTTAAATAAAAAATTGTGCCATTGTAAAACTGAGGACAAAATTGCAGTGGCTTCTAATGGGAAAATCAGGGGATTTTCTATTAAAGTATAAATTTATTTCAGTACAGACAAGTCTTCGGACTAAACTGATATGAAAGGACATACACGAACAACCCTTTGTCACCAATTAATGCAAAAGCACTGTACCTGAATGCAGCACTACTCATGTCAATTGCAAGTGGCATTTTGAGAAAATCTGAGGATGTGAATTTGAATAAATAATCATTGAAGGCTGTCAAGAAATAAATCATGATGACCACAGCAGTTTGCTGCTGTCTCAACTATTACAATTCATTAATTATTAAATATTAATCACTTCATATCAAAAGGCAGAAATCTATGAAACAAGACATCCATTGCTAAGGTGAAAACATACATCTGACTTTGTAGGATAAGCTTAGGCTCACTTCAGGAGATACTTCGACATGGCCCCCTAAACCTTGTTTCCACCCCTCACATGGCAAGCGAAGAGAAGAATGGTTACCTAGCAACCAGTGTGGTATCCATGCACCTTCCCTTTCATGACCGACCAGATAGTGGTGAAGGAAGCCCGTGAAGAAGGGGTAGTCACTGCATCTGCACTGCTTTAACATATCCCCTCCCCTGTCTGGCTCTCCGAGTTCACACATTGTCAGCTAACTTTGCTGCAGTCTTTAACCACTCTTCAAAAAGGATTTTTTATATTCTGGCATACTAACTGGAAGCAATGACATTACACAATCCACATGTTATTTTATCACTAGCAAACCTTTTAACAGATTTTATCATATTGATAATGACAGTTGCGCACCAACAATTTTGGCAACCTTGGCGGAGAGAGGGGTGGACAATCAACTTGTCTGCTGTGGTGGTGACTATTTTTATATCTGACTCACTTGTGAGTAGTACAGAGCTCGCAAAGAGAAGCGCAATACTTAATGACCAAAATTAATGCAACTAAGTTATTTTTTCATCTGTTTCCTCCAAATTTTAGACCTTATGAACAACATTTTTTTAAAGTTCCTCCAAAAAATTGTTATTATTTCAACAGGGTTGCTATTCCGGGGGTTGTAGAATCGAGATTACTGTAATGTTTGTATGAATGTGTATTTGCTGCAAGTATTTGTCTACACTGCGAGACAACGAAATTTCCACAATACTGCACTATTATTGTATACACACAAATAAGGTTGACTGTATGATTAAAAGTAGAAATTTATGAATTCAATAGGTTTGAAAATCTTATATGAGAACGAATGAATAAAAGTAATTTCCAAGATCTGCCATGCTAAATAAATAAATATCTAGTATGTATGGTACTTGGTATATCCTGAGAAAAAACCAAAGAGGAAATAAAGGGGCAGAAGACTACGCTATGGAAAGCAATAAGCATATTTACGATATTCCACTTTGAAGGAAGAATAGTGGTGCATTAGCTATTAAATTTAAAATTCAGTCATGTCAACAAGGTAAATAGGGAAATGCAGTTAATACACTGGTTGTCCAGTCCGTGACATATTTCAATCTCAAATAAATCCAAAACTAATGAAAATGAAATTGTAGCACCAATAAATACATAAATGCAAAAAGTTTCATATTAGTATATTTCTATATGGGGTCCTTTTGTCGCACGGAGAATGTCGAGACAATAGTCGATTTCTCCCCATGTTCGGGCCAGCATGCCGATGTCTAAAGTTACTATTGCCCTCATTCTGTCTTTCAAATTATGAATGTTCAACACCTTTGTCTTGCACATAAAATCTTTAACGTAACCCTAGAGGAAGAAATCCATCAGGGTTACATCAGGTAACCTTGGAGACCAAGGAATCAGCCCACCAAACTGCAAGTTAACACATTGAATAAAAAGAGCCAAAATTAAAGCTATATATAAAAAATATAATTAAATAAAGCAAAAATACTCCACTTTATCTGTGAAACCATTATTTTAACAACTTTTACTCAAAATTTACCGAGTACTAGCAAAAAGAAAAATTCAAATTTCAACTCTACGCCTAACATGCCGAACAAGAAAAAAATTGATTAGTGTATAAAATGTATAAACGCAGCAAAAATTAAACTAAAAACATCTTTCCCTATCTACACATTTATCAAGACTTCAGAAAATGTAAAATGCAGGAAAACGTAACAAGGAGAAAATTATACCATAGGACCNTCTACACATTTATCAAGACTTCAGAAAATGTAAAATGCAGGAAAACGTAACAAGGAGAAAATTATACCATAGGACCAAAGAAAAATTATTTGTAGAACACAGAAAAATGTAAAAACAGGAGATGCAAAGAAAATATACTACGTATTGTATTAAACAAGACTACGAAAATTGCAAAAGCATAATATAACAATTTTGTTACAGTGATGAAAGTTTAATATACAAAAGACTTTTGTAAGATAGGAGGCAAAGGAAAACTCCCACGCAGACTGGAAACTTCAATATTTATTAATTTGTGTGTGTGAGCAATAAGGTGGAGGGGAGGGAGGGTACCAGTGACAGAAGAGGGGAGGGAGGGTAGGGGGAACCTGCAATATTACCATCTGTGGTAATGACCTAGTTTGAATAAAATGCTAACTTCTCTTGTTTATATAGCCATATAAATAATTACTACAGTAGTCCCCTGATTTTATAAGATGCCACAGTACCTATGAATAACTCTGTAAAATGAATGCCCCCATAAAATTGATACAAATCAATTCTGACCCCAAAAAATTGCACTTAATCTTTTTCTTTCCACAATAAGTCTGTGTTTAATCATATTTGGCGCACAAACAGCATGATTTTTAAATTAAATATTAATTTAATCAAATAGGTAGATAAATAATACCCCAGAAGACTCTTATTGCCAAAAATTCTTAAACATTGAGCGATATGTATGTTTTACTGATCCGCCAAGTCCATTTTCAGTGGATTCTTGCAGGAAAATCAAATATTTGTGACTGAAATATTAATTTATTTCAACAGATACACATCTTCTGAAGGGCNGGATTCTTGCAGGAAAATCAAATATTTGTGACTGAAATATTAATTTATTTCAACAGATACACATCTTCTGAAGGGCTCATGTGACACTCCTTTGGTTGCAAAATGATGCATAAGCACCGAGCTAGAACAGGAAGCAAAAGCGGTATTTTATGGGAAAATCAGAGGATGTGGTTTTGAACCACTTGATCATATAGAAACAAATCTTAATTCCTGTACTGATTCGATTCTGTCTCAGAAATCACACATTTTCCGAATAAAATANATCATATAGAAACAAATCTTAATTCCTGTACTGATTCGATTCTGTCTCAGAAATCACACATTTTCCGAATAAAATATGACTGATTATTTTGAAAGGCAAACGCCTGCCAAATAAAATGACAGTCTTGTATGAACGATCTCCAAGCATGAGCAGTGTCCTGTGCTATGGTGCCAACATATGTAGAAGCAAACGTCAGCTGTCCTCGGGTAATAGGAGGCATGGCCAAGTGCGACCTTGTTTCTCCTCTTATATTGCTAATGAGGTGGGAGATGGTTGCCTAGTAACCATTGCGGCTTCCTCATGCCCTCCTTCTCATGGCCACTGGATGATGNTAATGAGGTGGGAGATGGTTGCCTAGTAACCATTGCGGCTTCCTCATGCCCTCCTTCTCATGGCCACTGGATGATGTTGAAGGGAGTTTCTGGAGGAATGATTACTACAACCCCTCCCCTCCCGCGGACGTTGAGTTACAACTTTCATATCAATTTAACCAATTTTCATAGTTTTTTAGTTTGTCATATAGTAGTGTAACAATTAAGGGCAAAAGCATTACACCTACATTTTAACACTAGTGAACACAATTTTTTAATCAATTTTTATTGCAATGAATTTTTGCTGAGATTATAATTTTTTCTAGAATTTTTGAATTTTTCTGATGGTTCCCAGAAATTACCTCATAAAATTGCTACTCTCATGAAGATCATACTCAAAAAATCAAGAGTCTACTGTATTAAAATATTTAACATGAATATAATAACATGTATTTGTAAGTATACATTTTCAAGCATATAGGACATTCCAGAAATAAAAACAAGAACATAGATCTAAATTTTTTAAATGAAAAACTAAAATTTCTCATTCCCAATACAGTGGAGTTTCAGTTAACCGTCACCCCTTTAACCATCAGTAAACTAACACAACAAGCAAAATAATAATAATAATAAAAAATTTAATAAACTAAAAAATAAATAACATTTTCCTCGCCTCATATTAGATCTTAAGCACATTATTGAGTTGAACAATACGTATACTGTACTGTAATACATACTTTTGTCAATGAATACCCAGTAAAAATACATTCTGTGGGGTGCGGAATGCGAATGACCCACGTTTGTTGTTTATGTACAACTTACATATGTACTTCGTAGAATCATTCAGTCTTCCTCGCCATCCTACAGGAATTCCTAGACACTCATCCGCCCTCCCATTCCTACAGTCAGTTCAGTAGCTGTAGTCACTTAGTCAGCAAGTCATTGTCCTCAGTTTGTTGTAAAAGTGTAGTGTGTTTAAAAATGTCTGAGAAACGGAAATGTGTTGTATTGGGACTTTCTCAAAAACTTGAAATTATAAAACGACTGTGTAAATGAGAAAGCGCGAAGAGTATCACTCAGCTATATGGAGGCTATAAAATATTAAATGATGAGGAACTTGTATTAAGTGCAACACAGGAGGTAGAATGTTTAAGTGAAGAAGAAGAGGATGATACACTCAAGGATTGCCCCAAAATAATTAGGCGCAATGACGCTGAAAACATGTTTTCCAAGTGCATTGAATGGTACGAGCAACAAGAAGAGGCAGACACAGATATTACTCCTTCCCTAAGATACGCAACACGTGCAACAAAAGCCCGTGGAGTATTACAACAAAGGAAAATGACAGACTTTTTTTTAGGTAGGATTATACTACTGAACATATACATAATAGTACTGTATTAAATTTTGTTATTTTATCAACATAATAAACAGAAGTCTACAATATTTAATATGAAATACATACTGTGCTGTACATACTTCTATTGATTGCTACCTGTTTAAAATATAGTGCTAAATATTGTATACATTATTATCTCTAGTATCTGTCTGTCTGACAGGGGAGGGGGTGGGGCATTTCTATTATCCATCTATTCTCTCAACCATCACGTTGACGGTCCCGAGACTGATGGATAATGGAGACTCCACTGTATTATGAACTAATAATTCCCCCCACCCCCCAAAATAATTTCTTAGTACATAAGTAATTTAGCTGTCTCCACCAAGCAAACTTCTCTAACACTACAAATGCAGCATAAAAAAGAAAAATACAAAAATTTCTAAAAACTAACATTTGTGATATCTACTATAAAAAACTATGTCATGAAATTAAAAAAATTTCTAATTTAAACAGATATCAAACATTTTATCATTATGTCATAAACTTTTTCTCAATTTTTTTTTTGGTTCAACATCTGTAAACATAAAATAGTGTTTTTTTTTAATAATTTACTAGAATATTATAAACACCCTGTCAATGGTAGCCTGAACCCAGAATAGCATACAGGCATCAGTCAAACCATCTTCAGTATTTATAATACCTTCAATATAAATGTATCTGCAAAACTACTTATAATAAGGTTTGGTGTTCACAGTAAATAAAGATAGGAAAGCTTGAGCGCTTTTATATCTGAACTGGACTCCACACCATAATAAATAAAGTGTATACAAAAATACAAAATACTACTATAATACATTACAAAATGCACTCAAAATCAGTACAGGGAAAGAAAAAATAACATAGTCAAACCCCTCAGTTACTTCAGACAAGATGAAAATGTAAGTAAGGATCAAATACAGGTAGTTCCAGTAAACTTACAATATTCTTAAAAATGGAATAATTTCTAATTTCAATGTCTACCCGAAATGTAGTGAGACTGATTGAAACAACTGATGTTTCACAAGCATCACTGCAGAATCAAAACTGAGCACATTAAGTAACATAATGAAAGTGTTGTTTTCACTAACATCAAAATGTTTTGGTTGTATTAAAATTTAAGTGTCCAATATATCGAAAACCAGAACAGAGTTTACGAAATACGTAATATGTTCTGATGTAAATAATTGTAATGATAAACACCAGACATGGACAAATTCAGTTCTCCAAAAAGAAATTTATAAAAATTTCCTTTGTGATTATAAGCCCCAAATCTGGCAATTTTTAATTAGATCCTCTGCAGCTGGGAATATTGAGGTGTAACTGTGATCACAAAACAATGAGACTGAACCAGCGATGGTCTGAAACCCACCTACAGAATCAACTAGAACTGGAGCACTAAGTTAAATTACATGGTATGTGAAAGTACTGCAATTCATACACAACTCATAAATTGTTGTCTCATAATATTTGCCACTACAATGTCATAGCCAAACATTTTAGTCAAATAACATGCAACAACCAAAATTATCACCTGCAAAATTGGAACCAAAATTGATTACTGTCCAACAATGAGCAGCCGAGGACGTACCGGTACATTTATTTAACACAGCAAAAACTGTGTTAAATAAAAACAGTTAGTACAAATACAGTTTGAACAGCTAGCACTTGGTCAAAGGTAGGCATTTTTATTACTTTATTCACACTGCAAGTCACTGGAATGCAATGGGCCAGGCAATTATAATATTGTCTGCTTATTGAAGATACATATTATAGGATGTAGTACTTTGAAAAGGGGTATGACTATGTTAACTAACAGCTACATAACTGCAGTACATCAGAAGTACAAAATGGGTATTAAAAAAAAATTAATTTTAAATCAACTACTATTATATAAAATGGACAACACTACATAAAAACAAGTTTGTGCATAGAAGCAACAGCACAAAAACATATTTTCATGTGCTACAGACTGAAATGACACACTCTTCCCATAGTCATACCTCAAAGATTGATTTATAATGACCTTGCTTCCTGCTCATGGTTTGTAAAATAAAATGAAGCTGCATTAATTAAAAATACACAATTTTCAGTACTGTACCCATATCCTATA
>NQII01005030.1:86795-107709 GCA_002778355.1 Clitarchus hookeri | reverse complement strand
TTTTCTCACTCCATTTTTCCCTGTAAATACTGAATTAACCTTTACTGCAGCAAAAGGAACAAAATGCAATTACACAACAGTTCTACTTCTGTACTTAAAATTATCCAGTTTGATAGCCATACAATTGTCACAAATCAAGAATTGCTAAACTGCCACAATACTGCAAAGTTATGTGGAATAAAGAATAACTTCATGACTTTAATTTTACAACACTAATGGCATGCTCTCATGCACCAACATGTCCAATTCTGCACACACACACACACACACACACACAATCTTTCAAAACAACATAGCATTTCTCATCTCACAAACATAAATTCAAATACATTGCAAGTCCTCTGCTCAAAGGTATCAAATAAAACATTGCAAATATCCATATACTGTACCTACAAGTCATAGATACACAGGATTAAATAAGGGCAACACACCCTTGCAGTCTCTTACTTATTTAACAATTACACTGAACTAAGCTTCACATGTTCCCTATAAACATTACAAATCAAATAAGTGTCAAGTTTGCGGTGACTGAATGTTACTACATATGTACTTTTTTTTAAGATCAGTATTATTATTTGAGAGGGAACATTTTTTGAATACTATTGCATTGAAAAATATGCTTAGGGGTCTCTCCTCCTTGTGATAATATATTTGGCAGTCTTGCTGCAAGTGTTAAAAATGTAAATAATAGTATATATTTGCACACACAATACAATAAACAATACTGATTAACTGTTGAATGAGGGTGATTCTGTTTTGAAAACTGTGCATACCAAACCATTAAAATGGATGGCTACGAAAAGATGTAAACAAGAATCTAATGCCTGATACCTTGACAGGCTGACCACCTAGCTCTACTACTAGCAAAACACAGCAGTAAGCATAAATTTATATTTCAAGATAATTTTTTTTCTAAATTAATTACACAGTCCAAATTCTTTAAACTACAATAACAAATGATCATATTTGGCAAAATGGCTAAATTATGACCATAAGTTGCTGGTACCTGTTTAATTATGTTTGATGCTTAAATTTTCTTTCCCTATAAAATAAAAGTGGAAGACCTTACATATGATAATGTGCCAAGAAAGTTAAATCTACAACCAAACACACATCAAATAAACTTCCTCTCATTTAATAACATGCAAACTGTAAGGAAACACATGTACATTGAAAAATTTGTTATTTTACTATAAATATTAAAATGATTGTCTTTCAAGTTTCTTTTTTAATAATGCATTCTGATGGCTTAGAAGCAACTGGAATGCAACAATTTACGATTCATCCTTAAGAGCATGGTAATGAATTAAATAACCAGCTATAAATCACATTTTTTTTTAGTACCAAAATAATGCTGAAGCAAATTTGGTGGTTTCTTTCTAAAGNGGAATGCAACAATTTACGATTCATCCTTAAGAGCATGGTAATGAATTAAATAACCAGCTATAAATCACATTTTTTTTAGTACCAAAATAATGCTGAAGCAAATTTGGTGGTTTCTTTCTAAAATTTAGGTGGAATGTCATTATAAGCACTAATTAATAAAATCCTTTCCTTAAATATTATATGACACGCAATGGAGAGCGGTACTAAGAAACAATACATGTTTCATCAATACTGTAATTATTAAAAGTTGCTAGCATACATTCAAAAACTAGACAGAAAAAAAGTGTGCAATATCACCAAAATGTGTAATAGAGTTTGCTGTTTCATTCGTAATTTCAGTTTCTGATATCAACAGTAGGTATATCCAGAAAATCCATTGCAATTGGAGCACAGTTCACAACGATGGCTAACCTCATGTTATTTCTAATTGAAGTGTACAAGATTCATGTCACTTAGGATATTTCTGCTGCATTTATTCTGGTCACATTAAACAAAATTTGCATCAAACAATGTCCTCCAAAACTCACCCAATGAAAACCACTGAGAAAGTAACAATCATTTGAACCACTATTCTCAGCACTCGTACAGAATGTGTGTGTATATATATAAATTTACTGATATTCTATGCTCCCTGAATATAAGTCAAAATTTTATCTTTAACAATTTTATAATGGGAACATGAATTGCTCAATAACCTAACACAACACTATCTACATCCATGACATAGAAAATAGTTCTGTCATCTCTGCAAACATGGTGCAACTAGAACACAGCCTACACCAATGTTGCAATATAGTCTTATGATACAGTAAAAGCTTGTTAACTAAATAAGTATAGGAACAAAAAGAATTTGACTCTAGAGTAAAACCTCAACGAACACCTGCTCCCCTACCACCCTTTTCATTAAAAAAAACCACAGAGGTTTTCTAGGACAGAAATCAAAACAGATATTCAGACTGTTATGGAAAATTTAGCTTTCCACAATAACCTACATTTTAAGCTGCTAGTGTGCATGCGTACACACAATATTGGATTTTAAAAAAAAACCAGAGTTGCATGTTGACAACCTGAGCATTTGTATTGCTACAAAATGTTTAACATTTCACAGTGCTGACGCACATTGTGTCAAAATCAGACTGAAGTCAGATTATTTTTCTTTATATTTCACTAGGAATACAACAAATAGTAAATTTAATGTCTTGCAAGTTGTTTATATTTATTTCAAGATGCAGGTGACTACTTGATTCAATATGCAGAAATTACTATTTGCTACACTGATTATAAAAAACTTAGCAGTTAACTCTATACTGTACCACTTTATTTTACCCAAGCCTGTCAACACAGGGTGATAGGCACGGCCGAATCCAGAGCCCCAAAGGGCCAGGTTAAAATATAATGAAAATGAAAGTCATTGCTCTTGCTGGAAAGAAAACCCACATTCACATCAACAGTTCGAACTGTTACTATCACAATACCCAAATGTTTAGGTATTTCTATTCATAAAAATCCAAAAACAAAATCTCTTGCCACCTTATCAATGAAGAGACATAATAAAAATCCATATAATAAATTCTCATTAATACAAAGTTGTCTTCTTTTTCCTTGGTATCACATAGGGAATTTAATGTTAAATTGGTATGCATATTAAAAATATTTGTTAATTTATATTACAACAGAACGTCTAGTTCACTGGTAAAAAGTCATGCTGGCGATAATGTCCTACTTTCCAATATTGTGAATCACAGTCTACACTTTAATTTTTTGAGATATTTTAAAATTATCACAAACACCTGTTAGTACGAAACTCATTATTGCAAACTGCAAAAGTTCAGGTTCCTTGAGGTTTGTATTAAAGAGGTTTTACTACATTCGCGATGCCTGCCATAACTCTACATATGTACATTCCTGTTTCAATCTACAAATATTTTACAATTAAGTAAAATTATAAATTTATTTTTCACTGGTATCAAGTGATAATGTGTCTATCTCTAACTAAAGCAAAACACATGTGGTAATTGGCGCTCCATAGAAAATTTTACAACAGTAAACAAGTATTCAACTGGAACTAAAAAACAGAGACCCAGAGAGGGGGGAAACAATAAACTGTATATGTGCATGACAACATGCATAAAAAGATTAGTTCCAGCTTTTGGACTTTTACAAAAGTTAATTCAACGTGGAAGGGTAGGTGACAACTAATAACATGTCAAGTGTGTCAGAAACTTTGTAGCAAAATGCTATCATTTTTAGGCAACTAATTATGTTGCTCTTTCACCCAATTAAGCCAATTTAATACCAAAGAAGTCGCATATACTGTAGTAACTAGAGCTGTGCTGATTCGAATAGGCTTCTGCCGAATTTGCAGAGAATGTGCGGATCTTTACTGATGGTGCTTCTGCCAGGAACTCCAAATATTTTCTGCAGATTTGATAAACATAAAATGTTGACATAGTTCTGAGTTATTCTCCTGTATTAATGAAAACCTCAATGAAAAAGATTTTCAACTACCACTGTTTTTTCAAACAAAGTTTGTAGTTTTTGTCCCGTGCTCCACCCTGCCGAGATGACAATCTACCCCACTTGACATTGGCAAGGGTCCATGTCTCAGGGGGGACAGAAGATGCATGGGACAGAAGAGGAGGAGGGAGGAAGGGACTGTTTTCACAGCTGCACCTATCAACAAAAGGTGAGAAATGTCATACCTTGGTGTCAAGCCACTCCTCCAAGCCCTCCAGAGATCAAAGACCCAGCAACCAGTGTTCCCAGAGAGAAGGGGGGAGGGGCAGCGGAAACAGCTCGCAAAAACATGCACCAGTGGAAAGACCACTTAAGAGGAGGGTGATTGACCTTGACAAGATACCACAATGTGAATTTTCTGTCAAACAATTCTTGTAACATTGACTTTCTTTTCTTAAAACTATTTAAAGTTTATTTGTGACATTTTGCACCCACCTACAACAGCAAACCAGATGTTAACGTCTGGAAGGAGATCAAGTCTGCATGCATTACTTGTCAACACGCATCAATTCTTTATTTTCGTCTCTTGGAAAACTATCCATACAGGTTACAATGTATTTAATTTTAATTAGGTGTATATTCAATTTTTTTGAATATGCATCATTTAAAAAATGCTTTCCCACCAATTATTAAGATTATCAAGTACTCTATATATGTAAATTTGGTATATAAATTTTGTATGAGTTCCCTTTAGATTAATTACAAAAAATATGCTATTGGATTTACGACTATTTAAAACATTTTAGTGTTAAAAATTAATTCTTTGAAGAGTGTTAATTTTGAATCATCTTGTTCATTAACAAATAGTTTTATACCAACCCAAATGTGTAGCAAAGCACCCTAGTACATATCATCAATTAGCCTATACGTCGTTTTTTGAAAGAATTAAATCTGAAGAGTACTTACTTTGCAAGTATCAATAACGTTCACTGCAGAACCAATGCATATATACAAACAATCCATCATTTTAGTTTCAACCTATCACTTGACTGTCAACAGCAAAAAAAACATGTAAACAACTTTAGGCATGCTTACTGTCTTCTGTGTTCACAAATAAGTATTTTTATGAATCTAGGCAAAACATATATATTTTTAGTTTTTGTCTTCCCTTGAACCTACACTGTTTTTTGAATTACTCTATTTACTTTTGGGACACCGTACACTGAAACAAGTTAAAACTTGCTTTCAATTGTGATGCACTTCACAAATACTATTGTTTGAGTATAATACAGTCGACACTCGTACCAAAAATGCATGTACCGATAAACCGTATCCACAATTGATTTTCAGTGGGCCCGGCAAAACTCCTATATAAATTATGATAAAACTAACCGCTTGTATCATTTATCGGGTGTTGCGTTGATCAAAGTATATTTCAGTCCCGTTACCTAAGATTTCCTGCAACGTCTAGTAACTGGATGCGAAATACCTCACGTGAGCTACCGTTTATCACTGATCTGCAGCGCGTTGTCTGTCTTCCCAACACGTCTAGGTTGTGGTGCGACATGAGAGTCTGGCTTGCTACCTCCTCTTACATGTCTGATGAGAGGGGAAGTGGTTACCTATCAACCAGAGCTGCAATCTAGCATCCTCTCTCTCTCCAGCGTGCACCTTCCTTCCTTACCTTACGAGCCATTGAGAGGGGAAGTCGTCTAGCAAAACAATAAGCACATCTTCTCTCTCTCCCTCTCGGCCGTGCGCGCTTGCCTTCACATGCTGGCCACAGAGCAAATAAAGTGCTACTGGCAGACATAGAAAATTTATCAACATTATCTGTCACTCAAAATAGTTGCACCTACCAACACTTGTATTTCAAAGCAAATGGTTTCGTCTGAAAATGTTGCGCAATACATTTTAATGAGGAAATATTACACATCTTATGAATAAACTGATAAAATGTAACAGCCTATTCAACACCTTTTGTCATCGATTAAAGGGTAAGCACCAAGCCCGAGTGCAGTGTAACTCGTGACAGGGAAAATCAGAGGACGTGATTTTGAATGATTAATTATAAAAAACCACGACAAAATAAATTATTATTGCCTTATTTATTCATTTCTGTCTCAAAATTGCAAGTTTTTTGCAGTGAAATACAATTAATTATTTTAAAAGACACACATCTACCATGCGCGCAAGGTGTCACCAACATGTAGCGGTGTGGAGAGGTATGGTTTCACACCTCCCACCTGACCCCTTCAACCGCTGCCGCTGTGAATAAACACACTGCCCAATCAATAATCTCTTTGCATGCTATAAGCTGATTGAGTGCACATGGGAAATTCAAAATTTGCATTGCATTCGGTATCATATTATTTTCGTTTTCAGAAGGTTTGAAAGTTTTAGGTCGGCTTGCATTTGATGTCGGATTACAATCAATTATATACAGTATTTTGAGAAGCTATATTCTTTATTTAAATAACTTTATGTGAAATGTTTTTTAATGTATTATTTACTGTAATACTAATACAGTAACACTTTTAAAATTCCCATTTTTATTGTGTTTATTAGCTAAACTTTATTCACAAATAATGTACAGCTCTCATTATACTCAAAATGAAGTCTAATAAGGTCAGAAGTTGTATTTTATTGATGTACATGTCAGAACCCTCATCTACTGAAATCCCACATGTAATTCAACTTAAATATAAGCAAAAAGGTATTTTATACATCCGCAGTAAATCGGTGAATCAGCATTACAGAATCAACACATTTACATAATTTTGTGAATCAGCACAGCTCTAGTAGTAACTACAAAGTTATTCTCCATACCTTGCAGAAATTTACTGGCTTTTCACTTCCAAGCAATGGGCAGTCTGCCGAGATATTTGGAAATGTACAAAAAAAATTGGCCCCTGCATACTTTGTTTTTACTTAAAAGTTTTTCAGTAACTTAGTTCGGATTCATGGAAAGTACAGTAAAAAATTTCTGAAAATCATCTTAAAATATTTTGACATTATTTTTCTAACATCATTTTTTACAAGTCTTATTTTGTTTTTGTTGGAAATTGTACACAAAAGTTATATAAAAATGAATAATTGTACCCTATACCAAATAACACAGACTGCAAACAGCTTCTCAGTTGCAATGGCTTTGTGTGGTCCATCTAGATATTTCAACCATCGCTGAAGGCATAGTCGAGAGTTATGGTAAAAATCACAGACACCCCTTTACTAACAATTTTTTAAACTAACCAAAGTTTAAAAAAATGTGCAAGTTTACATTACAAAGTTGAATCATATCAAGTCTATTAAAACAAAGTCTTTTTCATTATAGAGTTTGAAATTAACTAGCTTTTACTGTATTTAAAAATCACTTAATGTTTTAGTTTCAGTTTGCCATGTGCATAGAATGCACCAACAATAATTCCTACCTGTAAAGAATAAAAATTTATGTTATGTATAAATTACATTACCAATAATTAAAACATATAAAATTCAATTCAATAAATAATAATATATAATTATAAGTCTATTTAACATGGGAAATTGTATATAATTTTTATGTTTATATATACTATGTGCTTATGTACATGACAAATGGACTACGTACTTGTCTTATAACACAAACATCTGTAATACGTGTTTATATTTAAATGATAGACATAAATACACATACATAAACCATATTTATATGCAATAAAAAACAATATAAATAAAAATTATGATAAATTATTGCACTATTCTTCAGATCAGTTTTGAAGAACTTAAATTAAAAGAAAGAAATATTCCCAATACAATAGTACTGTATATTTGTATGAAATAAAGATAAAAATAAATTTCTGATGTATAAATATTTTAATAAATAAATATTTTATATACAAAAATATTTAACAGGTGAATAAAGACGCGTACTTCATGAAGTTATATCCTTAGAGTATTGTCTTTAACGCCACCGTTACTATCTACAAACAAATACAATGAATAAAATATTAAATACCAGAAGTGAAATTCAAAACATTTTAAAACACAACTAGTAAAAGATAAAACACATAAGCAGTACTTCTCCATAACATTCAACACTGTAAAACAAGTAATGTGTGATGACAGCAACTCCAATATGCTCTCCATATGATTGACTTGTGCTTACTTCACTCATTACTACAATCTCACTGTATTTTATATATTTGCTGAACCATAGGTTCCAGAAAACATTTTCTTATTAAAAAAACACCAGACTTTGCAGCAGAGGTCACAACTCTCTACCAAAAATACTGTTGTAAAGAGAGAAAAAAGTACTGAAAAAATAAATGTTAACTGGAGTGTTACCAAACTATTATACAAGGTTCAACATGACAGTATTTTAAACGGCAGTACTTATTGTAGAAAACAAAACGCCTACAAATATTTTGAACTGGTTGTTGAATGCTTTAGAAATACAGATGTTAAACAATTGCACACAGATATGGTGTGCTGTGCTGAAATCCCATGAACTGTCTACTAAATGTTATATTTTGCTACTTCAGAGTACTTCACGTTTCTTTCCAATCACAACATTACATAGTAGAAAAGTTTCCAAAACTTCCAGATTAATTTTATTGGTCTCCGGGGCACATATATATAAAACTTATTTTATACTTTTCTACTCTCAAAAAAATACCTGTAATTATTTCTTCGTAATGATAAAGATTCAAGCTAAAACATTTTTACACTGAGAGTAAACAATATACATGTACTGTATTTTGAACTTTGGTTACTGATTTTGTTTCTACACATGCGGTATGTGACAAATGAAATAAAAATTATTTCACACAACCCCATAAGGGGCTTGTCCACCTGGAGCTATTTTCTGCACCCGAGGCAGTGAAGCATGGGAGCAGTAAGGGCTACACTGATGTTTGCATCAAGTGCACCAACACCACCAAGTGTGGGGCTCTGAACTAATGTGCAGTGTCTCCTCATGCTGCATGTATGTGACATTAAATGGTGACCCTATCATTTTGTAGGTGGAAAGTCTGTCGCAAGGTTCCATGCAGGGTCCTTGAATATATCTGTATGTATTTGACATGCATATTTTGAAATGCAGCCCTTTGTTTGAATTGCAGCACTTTGAAAAAGCAGTTTTTAGCTATGTTAGAGTACTCTGTAATGATTTTTCTAAGGTGCATGACATCTTGGAAGCACTTAATAGGTCTTGTCTGAAATGCGTTCTTTTCACATATCAGCACACTGCCTGTATGTTTAATAATTTTGTGGAAAAATGTGTATTTCAAACACTCTGCAACACAGTTCAAGCATCACGTAGGTGGACCCCTTAAAAAAAAAAGTTCTGCTTTGAAATATTTCAAACCTTTGTTAGTAAGAAGTGAATTTGTCCAAGGCAAAACAATATGAAAATAATTTCAATATATTCTGAACCAGTTATAACAGAAAATATTTCCTGCTATGTTGCTAGTAGAGGTACTGCTAATGCATCAGTGTTCAGTTCTGTCATTATAATTTATTACTTTAAGTTTCGTACAGCAATTTTTCCGTAACAGCAAATATAAAAAAATATTTAACAAAATCAAATAAAGCCATAACTGGTCAGTTTACAAAGGGGCGGAACATGACTCTCGCAACGTCTTAGTTGTGGCTGTCTGCCATGTTGTTGTCCAAGTGATCGATGTTGTTGTTTGTGGTGATGGGCGAGGGAGGCATTTCATTCTCTTCGTCATCTTCATGGTTCAAGTCTGGGTTGACAGCCTCTTGTTTCACAATTGTGATGTCAGGATTGTTCTCCAGGACCGAAAGCTTCTTTGGAACAGTTTCCATTGGTAGCTCCCCATATGAATCATTGGCACACCGCAACTCCTCCATAGCTTCATCCCCTGAAGACGAGCCTGCCCGTCGCAGTGTTGACAGATAGTTTGCCAGAGTTGTCACAGTCACATTTAACATTTCAGCTGCTCGAAAGAGTGTCAACTCTTTTCGCTGAACCTTGGCAAGTACATCAGCTGGCCCAGATTCAGACCAAAAATCTCTGACCCTGTAAGACAAAGCAGCATTATTTTATCTTTGCTGACCACAGCCGTAAACTTTACTACACTGGGGGAAAATAATTGTGGTTGGCTGTTAATTATCCTAATCAAATTAACTATATTGAAAACTTAGGGAGGAGGGCTGGTAAAGATTCCACAATTTTAACAAAACTACACAGAAATTTTATAATAACAAATAATGTACAAAACCCCACAGGAAATAATTTGACAAAACAATCCTGATATTTTCAGTTGTCTTGAACTGCTGTGGATATGTAGTAGTTAATTAACAATTTCAAAAACTTTCTTAAAGTATTTTTTTGTAGTTTTATTTATTATCCTACCTTTTCCAAAATCTGAATTAAAGGCAATGTTTAAAAAACATATACTACCTAGTCATAAAAATACTGAAAAAGTGAAATTGGGCAAATTTCCAGAAGTGTAAAACGATTTAGGTACATATTTACACACTTCCTTTACAAGTGTTGTAGACATACACCAATCTCTGGTGTGTGTGTGTGTGTGTGTGTACATACGAGTGGCCAAATTATTATGACGACCTGACACTTATACGCAGATCGGCCATAACTTCACATTGTTACCGCTAGAGGGCGAGATAGCTATAAAAAGGAAATGCAGGACAAGTGAAGTATCAATTGGACTGTGTTGCTTGCGAAGAAAAGGGCAAATAACGTGATTTAACGGAGTTTGAACGCGGGATGATTGTAGGCGCTCGAAGCGTCGGAACCAGTATCAGCAAAACGGCTGCACTTGTTAATTGTTCTAGAGCAGCAGTGATTAATGTTAACAGAGAGTGAATCACCAAGCAGAAAACCGGGTCTCAATGTCAGGCTTGTGGTCGTCACAGTCTACTGAATGCTCGATCTACAAGGAGATTTGCCAGAGTTGTCCAGTCCAACAGAAGAGCAACAGTTTGTCAAATTGTGGGGAATCTTAATCAAGGAGCAACTGCGAAGGTCTCTGAACGAACTGTTCGCCGCACATTACACCGTATAGGCTATGGAAGCCGACGACCTGATCGAAAGCCTCTACTGGTCATAATAATTTGGCCACTAAGTGTATATCTAAAAAAAAAAAAAAAAATTTTTTAATTATATGATATGGCTTTTATTGCTGAAACAATGGAGGAAGCAAAACAACAAATCCTTGAACTAAAAAAACCAGCAGCTAAAATAGGTCTTACTATTTCCTTTGAAAAAACTAAAATCATGACAAACATCAAACACCCAAATAAATACTTAAAAGTCCAAGAAGAGAAAATAGAAATAGTGAAAGAATTTAAATATCTGGGGGAATGGATTAGTTGGAATGCAGCAGAACGCAAGGCAATAGAATCCAGAAAAAATAAGATGGAGTTGGCCTTCCAATTGACAAGAGAGACATACAACAAGAAATCTCTTTCATGGGGGTCCAAAATTAAACATTACAAAACAGTGGTCAAGCCAGAAGCATTGTATGCAGCAGAAACTCTAACCTTGAATCGCATAGGTCAGTTGGAACAATTAGAAATAAAAGAAAGAAAAATTTTAAGAAAGATCATAGGAACAAAATTTCAGGACAATAATATAGTATACGTCAAGAATGAAACGCTATACAAGAAAATTGAAAAACTCTCAGATACTATGTGCAAAAGGAGACTAAAAGTTTTACGGACATCTTCTCAGAATGAATTCTAATAGATTAACTGAACAAATTTTTGATTTCTTCCGTAACCGCAAAACGAAGCCTAATTGGTTCACAGAAATTGAAAAAGACCTAAGAGAATTAAAAATTACAGAAAAGTCATTACTTGATAGAACAGTACAGATAAAATTTAAAGACGAAGAGATAAGGTTCCAAGAAAAATCTAAAATAAGGTTGAAACCTATCATCTCAGATGAGGAGAGAAGAAGAAGATCTGAAAGAATGAAGAAGTACTGGGTGCAAAGGAAGGAGCAACACTCAAAGAAATGACTGTTTCATCGTACCCCAAAGAGGGTGAAACGAATATAATAATAAAAACTATTGTTTTAGGACTAGACACAACTGCATCGAAAAATTCAAAAAGTGGTCCAAAATTAGTTTTATTATGTATCATTAGAGAAAAATTGTCTATGTTTCTGTATCAGTAATTTTCCAGAAATTACCTGGAGCTTTTTTCTACGTTTTGAGACTAAGAAGTGCGGGAGTGAAAAGGGCGACACTGCCACGCGCATCAAGAGCCCCATCGTTACTAAGTGCAAGGCTCTCAACAGGCACGCAGTGTTCTCGTCGCACTGCATGTACCAACAGGACTTTCAGTGGTCACCCTATTATTTTATTGATGGAAAGGTAGGAAGGTTCAATACAGGGTCCTTGAGTAGTTTTGCATGGATCTGATATTGGTAACACATTGAAAAAGCAGTTTCTAACCATTTTAGAGTACACAAAAATGGTATTTCTAATGTGCGCAATGTCTTGAAAGCACTCAACAGCCCTTGTCTGAAGTCTGTATTCTTTTTGTAGATAAGCAAATTGGACGCACGTTTATAGTTCCTTGAAAAACATGTATTTCAAACACACTGCAAAGCAGTTCAAGCACCACGTAGGTGGGAGCCTTAAGGTTGCTACTCCACAAGACATTAGTTTAGCACATAGTGAAAAAAGCATACCATAAAGAATGTGTTAACTATCATGTCTTCTGCCAACATAGCAGGCACACAAAACTCCAGTTAATGGTTGCAGGAAAGGTTATACATACATATATAAATGTTTCATCCTTGCCAAATATATACATAAAAACCATATGCAATTGCTACATTTTTTTGGTTAGACCAGCTTCTTCAGGCAGTTACTGACAGCACACTGCTGTTCAGCATTGAGCGTGCTACGATGAAGCTTACTGTCTAAGGTAAAACAGAATGTTGACGCGTGACAGCCAGGGAAGTGAGACGTCCCGACAAGAGGGTTTCTGTTTGCATGAAGTCAAGCGAGCAGGCTCGGGGCAGGCTCTAATGAGGCGGTGTCTGAACAATTGGTCGACGACCTCTTACTGGTCCCTTGAAGAGGGTTAGGTGGATAGGCCCCCTGCTGGACACAAAGTCTGCGAATGCGAGTTGTCACCTCCAGGAGGCTGGGGTAAGGGCTATTGCTGGCTCACCAATACTGCGTACTCCCTGGGGCAGTCGAGGGCTCTTCTCGGGCTGTTGTCTCTGGGCGGGCTTCTGAAGGAGCTGGTTGGCTGAGGTGGAACCCCATGTCAGGTCCCGTAGTTGACGAGCAGATGTGTTGGCAGGAACTGGGTTAGTCGTCCGTCCTTGGCGCCACAGCCGATGGTCTAGTGATGTGTTGGTCCGCTGTAGTTTCTACCCCCAGAGGCAGAGGGATGCCATGGTGCAACAATTCCACTGCAGGGTGAGCAGTTCCAGGAATCCTCATCACGAGACCAAAGAGATTGGCGTGGAGGGTAGTGAAGTGGGGCTCCACTAGTTGGCAGGTGGCCAATACTGTTTCCAGCGGGGTCAAAAAGTTGAGGGCTGGTATGGGATGACTGCAAAGGGGATGGTTAGCAGCGACGATAGGCAGCTATCTTCGTGGCGTTCCACCTGCTTCGTCGTCTGCATGAAAACTGCAAGAGCTGAAGGAGAATTCCAAATGGGCTGCTCTCAAGCCTCTCCTATCTGGTCGGAAGGCAGGGTACCTTACGTGTGGCCCTGAGTTTGAACTAGGGCAGGACATCTCAACCTCCTCCTAACTTAATACAACGTTACACTTAAATATTTACACATTGGAGTAAAAGTCACCTACAGTAGCATAAAAAAAAACACTTCAAAAGTTAAGATTTGAATCATTTACAAGTATTTGTTGTTCATAAAAACAGTCTAACTTGGCAGGCATTCACCTGCTGATGCCTACCTCATTAATTATGTAAGTTGACCTACCTCTGTGGGTTTGTGGCGGTGCAAGCTGTTATGCTGCATTCAAAGTCCTGTGGGAGGGCATGTTACTGGAACGTAGTTCATACCTTGATAATCTTCGATGAGCAGTTATTTTTTCACTGGCATTTGTACGTCATTTTGCACGACTCCCCACATTACCAGTATAATCTACTATTAACCTAGGTTTGCGAGTTCTGTCTCTTTCCTAGTTCGCTTCCTCCCTTCTTACTACCCATTTACACTCGTGGGCTTGGTTTTTCCATCTGTTCTCCCCCTTCCGAGCACCAATCCCCCCTTTTCCTGGCTTTCACTTACGGTTACAAGTCCTACGTGGATGTCGAACAGCATGCAGAGGGTATGGAAACGTGAACTTTCGGGTAGGGTACCAGGTCGTTTTCTGGTACCTGCCGACTTGATTTTGCAATTTGGTGTGGCACGCACGTGGGGGCAACTCTCATCTCTGGGGCTGTGGGTTATCGCTTGGCAGATATTCTTTGCCCTGGGCAGGCAGAGGAAGGGGCTCGACATTGCCCCGGGCCTCGTCTGCGGGGTAGGGCACCTCCAGGTCAGCATCTCGGCTGGGCACATCTACTTCAGCCAGGGTAGGCAGGAGGTGGATAGCGCCCTCGGCCTCCCCGGAAGGGTAGGACTCATCCGTCCTGGGGTGGGGCAGCTCAGCATTGCCCTCCAGCGCTGCTTCACTGCTTAGCACATCTGCTTCATCTTGGGCAGCTTCTCATGGGTTTGGAGGAGCTACGACCTCTGCCGCCTCCTTCCCAAGCTCTTCTCTCGATGAACAAGATCTGATGGGAGTGAGTTGCGGTTCCCTATCAAGGGGCGACTGCCACAAAATTTGGGACCATCTGGCCCGGGAGCTCTCTCTCAAGCAGATCAACCGTCCATCTGGTTATACATCGATGAAATGGATGGCATGCTTCTTATTGATGGAAGTCTCCGTGGGGCTTGTAGGTCTCTGTGGCTCTCTGGTGGCTGATTCTGATAATGGTCCAGGGTCCTCGGTTCTTGGATCTGGTTCCTGCTTCTCTTTCTTTGCCTGGGGTTGCATTCTTTGGTTCTGCAGCCAATTTGGGCTCGGCTGGTGTTCCCCTACCTGGAGTTGTTGGAGGCGGACAGGTGCTTCTTTCCTCTGGGCTGGGGCAGCGAAAGGAGTGGTATGATCTTGTTTGCAGTCCCAGCTAACCATTATTGGGTCTGGCCCCCTAGCTGAATGTGGCTCTGTCCACAGTTTATGCTACATTGCTGCTGTTGCAGCCACGGCTGGCCTAGGATAATCTCCTCCCATATGTGTGGAGCCATGAAGAACTCGGCCTGGGTGGTTTGGTTGCAGATGCTAAAGGTGAGTTTGATCATCCTATCCACCTTCAGTATACGGTCAGGTTGGGCCATGTGTGCTTTCCTCCCTCCGGGTATGATGTGGACATGATTCTTGGTGAGCAGGTTGCTCCATACGAAATTTCCCATGGCTGCTGTGTCCAGCCACTGCAGTTTGCCGGGTTTATATTCACCCGGATACGAGGGGCGTCGGGCAGGCAGGGCTCTTCGGTCAGTGACACTAGGCTCTGGGAACTGCTCCTGCCTCGCTTAGGGCTAATGTTTCGGGGTTTGGCTAAGGCCGCTTGGGTCTTAATGTGGCACTCCGTTTATCTGGCCCTCTCGACTAGCTATTCTACTGTCTGTGGGCAGGGAATTTGGAGGAAGTTTCGTATGTTAGGCAGTAACATTTGGGCTATTGCCAGGATGCACCCCTCTTCACTTGCTTTGGTCATGATGTGCTTATACATTTGGACCTTTTACCTTATAAAGATCTCTGCCTATCAGCGGTCTGGCAGCGACTGTGAAATTCTGTGGTTAAGTGGGGTAGTACTTCCTCCCCCCGAGAAGTGTGTAGCAAGCCTACTGCTCAATTGTTCCCTTGTTCCCATTCGGTTATGAATTCCCCATACCAGTTCCACCACTTGAGGGCATTACCGAATATCTGCTTATAGGCTCGGATCACCCACTGCTTAACAACCATTCCGCTGGCATGGAATTTGTAAAACGCTGCCGAAGGCAACCTCCTTGCAGTAAAATCCTATCTTATTTTGAAATGGAACAAGCAACTTCATAAGTGTGTAAATGTATTCCAAAGAGTGTGTTTCCAAGATGACTTTAAACGATTCCAAGTGGGAAAACCTTGTCCCACGTGATCACAACGTTTGACACCTTTTGTGGATAAGCAGATTGTGCTCAGGGCAGGCGGTTGTCTGTCAAATACAAATGTTGGGTACTCCACAAAACACACTATCACATTGCCAAAAGACCATATTGTTGTTGAAGCCTTTGGTAGACTATTACCATTTTAAGTACTAACATGCTCCACCACAACTACTGCAGTCTCTTATGTGTCAACAACTATGGATTCTTTGAGCTCAGTCAGTGATCCAGTCTATAGTCTTCAAGTGTGCACGTTACTTCCGGTGCCAGCCTGTCAACAGTCCTACAATAACGGCTGCTTTACCCACTGAACAAGTCACACCTGCTGAGGCCTTTGAGTGGATTGGAGTGGACTATGCTAGACTGATCTCCATTTGAGTTAATAAGCTGCTGCGTCGTCGTACTACCCAAAGTCACGCCTATCTATCTGCATTTGTTTTGCCACAAAAGCTGCTCACATTGAAGTTGTAACTGATCTGACTGCAGACAGTTTTACTGCTGCTCTTACTCGATTTGCGTCAAGAAGAAGTTTATGTACTAGTTTGTATTCTGATTATGCCACCAACTACGTTGGCACTTCAAGGCAACTTCATCAGTCCTTTAAGCAGGTGCTTATATCCCCACTCAAAAATTCTCCCTGGATCATGAAATCAGTTTTCATTTCCTGTCTTATGCAGTTCTTCATCAGGGAGGATTGTGAGAAGGTGCAGTTAAATCAGTCAAATACCATCTCAGGCAAACAACTGACAATCAAGTTTTGACACTCAAGGAATTGATGATGCTCACCACTCAAATTGAGGCTGTCCTAAACTCATGGCTCCTAATGCCAGTCTCTTCTGATCCATGTGACATAGTAGCATTCACGCCTGGGCATTTCCTCATTGGTAGGTCTCTTGTTGCCGTACCCCAGCCAGATGAAGAGGTTGATGGTGGCAATATATGTTTGTCCAGAAGATAGACCCCGGGGGGAGGTGACAAATTCAGCAACCAGGACTCACTGTAGGAAAGTTAGTTATTGTTAGAGAAGAATGTGTACCACCCCTGGGCTGGTGCTTAGCGAGGGCCAACGAGCTCCACCCTGGAAGGGATGGCATTACTAGTGTGGTGGATTTACACACGCAGAAGGGACATCTGTGCAGACCTGTACATAAGCTGCACAGTCTGCCAGTTCAGTAGTTTTTTATCACCAGTTGTAACTTGTAATTATTATTGTACATAGTGAGAGTGTATTGTGACTAAATACTTGGAGACCTCAGCCAGTCTCTGTGGATGGAAATGTTCAGTACTTTTGTAAATAAATTGTTGTGTACACATGCACCAACAGACCACATGATTAGACGCATGAATACTTGGCTCCTGGATGTAGTGCACGCCACCCCCACAAAATCAATGGAAATCAAGATGGTGTTAGGGTAGGTTTGCTAGCGACGATCTCTCAATTGTTGGTTGTCTGGCAAAGTTTATTTCTCAAAGGGCAGACATTGCAAAATAAAAGTCTCTTTATATACAATTTTCAAGCACGCAGAGCATCAATTGTGAATTAATAAAACTTATTGGTGAACAAAAAATGAGTTTCAAACAACTTCTTGTAACATCCAAAAAATGAAGGTGGTCATAAGTGACAAAGCAAAAAAGGGATGAGAAGGCGAGAGAACACACGTGACCCTGACTGAGACAAAGAATGCTTACTGAGCCTCTGCCCTCTATCCCATCAAGCCTCTGGCATGGAGTACATATGTATTTATGTATTGCTTTACACCAGAACAAAAAAAAATATGGAATCAGTGATGGCATTGTGAGAAACACATCAACTAGAGCCTTAAAAGTCAATTTTTAAGAAGAGAAAACTTTGCATGATACAATTCTTGTACCATGGTTAAGGAAACTGCTTCGAAAAAATCTGTTAACAGAAGCTACGGCTGACAAGGGACTAATTCATAACATTTTGTTTGTAATACCACACAAAATTTCCACCTCGCCTATTGCCCTAATTAAATTTACACTGTAACTGGATATGAACTTGTATTTAATCTATTTGCTCATAGCTGTGTCAAAGAATGACAGTCTTTATTTCTTTTTTCAGCAATTCTGCCAAGTGTTTTTATTAGTATGTGGTCTAACAAAGGGTGGTCTAGGCAACCCTGACACATAACTCAAGTAACCAATTGCATGTGGGTAAACATCAGTGAGCTTGGTGGAAGAGGTGGACAATAAAGTGCTAGGAGGTGTCTATTTTAAAATCATTCCCAGGCTTCAGTGTCGTACAGCAGTAGCAAAGAGAATCACAACCATTGGCGACCAAAATACTGTGTAGATTAGCGATCATCTGAGTCAAATGGGACTGAGACTACCTTGGATACAGAAAAACTAGTATAATAGTGAGATCTGGGATTAATGTGTTACAAAACTTGACAATAATTTGCTGCATTAATGTAAGGTCTGTATTTATTCACATTATATTATTTACATACAGTATGCAACAATACATATTGTACATAGTTAATTAGATTAGATAAACAACAAATTTTGTAAATTAATTTTTGTTAGGAATTTCATTGATTTTCATACCATATTGCATCTTTTATTTGCAGCGAGGTTGTGCAAACGCTGAAGCAACAAGATTGATATGAACTGTGGACTCCTCTTGCTGCTCATGCGAGACCTACCTCCATAGTCTTAAACCATCAGAATGTGACATTTTTGGGTTTCATCAGTGTCATCATTATCTTCTCTCCAGGGTTTGGTGACCAAATCAGCAACAGTGTCATCTGTTAACTCAAATTGTATGTCTCCATCAAACCACTCGTGGATTTCTTCATTGTTTACTGGCTCAAAAACAGGAAGTTGATTAGCTAGCTCTGCAAGTTCAGTAACGAAATTGTACGATTCCTTTCCTCGCGACTTACAGCTAGAATTACTAAAATCAAAAAGCTTTAAGATTTTTGTAAGGCAGACTTTTTGCAGTCGTCCCAGGCCATAGCAGTCAAATAAACAACATCTTTAATTATAACAGACTTTAAGATTGCAGTTTTTGAGGGGTTATGTTTACCATTGGTCAGAGATATTTTAATTAGATATGATTACGGAATACTGGCTTATGTTGTCAATTCATTTAATATAATTTCCAAATTATGCTTTATTATAAATAGTTAAACAAAATGCAGTATAATCTTTGGTTAGTTAAATAGTTTATTGACAGAGATCATGTGCAAGTATTTTTCATTTGTTTCTAGATGGTATTCAGTATTACGTGTTGTAGTTGTTATTTTCCAATTATTCCCTAGAGGGCATAAAGCAATTGAATGTTTATTAAACAAATTCACGAAAGAAAATTATCCTGGTTGTATTTCATCTCGCCATTGCTGGTTGGTGGAGAGATGTAGCATGGTCAGACGACAGCCAATCAAACGACAGGTAACAACATAAGCAAGGCAGAAGTAAAATAGAATGTAATTTTCTCTAGCAAATCTTTCTACCACCACCTCCAGAGACGGATGTGTGGATGGGATTTATTACAGAAAATTTATATAATACTAAAGAATATAGAGATTAATCTTGAATTTAATTGTAATTGCTGCAATAAGTTTTAATTTTAAAAGTATTGAAAAAAAAGAAAGATTTGTTAATGATTTGATTGTTCTTTTCAAGAAGAAAAGGAAAATTTGTCATGTGTTTTTTTTTGAGAAGACTAACGAAACAGTACAAAGTTAAAGAACCAAGAATTACAACTTTTTAATTTCTAATTTGAAATGTTACAACCGGCACCCAACGTGTTTATTGCAATTCTACTGAAATGTAACAAGCCTTGAGAGCTTTCGTGCCTGTTGTTCCTTCATATAACTTGGTATTTCCCACCGCCACCTCCCACCACCACCACCTTTAAAGCGTTGTCTCGAAATCTGCTCCTAGCTCTGTCCATTTGCTTCTCATTCTTATGTCTGCCGTCCTGAATGGCGAAGAAGGTGTTTGGGTTATTCCAACAGCACTGCCCCACACTCTTAAGGAAAATCACTAGTAAAAAATTGTAAATGCCTCAAGGTCATGTCCGGCCATAACAATGACACCTCCTTTGGACAGTTTATTGGTATCCAGCATCTAACGCTTCTCCTCCGATGACGGAAGCAGATGTCATCTTGACTGGGACTTTGGTGGAGGAAGCAGTCTGAACTATGGGCAAATCAATAATTGCCCTCTGGGCACAGGTGGAGCACTGCTCAAAGCAGGGCGTGTGTGAAACTTGGTAGGAGTGAAGCTGGTTGCGGTGGAGCACAGATTGGGACACAAGGCATCCCACTACTCTCCCCACAGGTGGGGCAAGTTCGCTGGCTGTGGACTTCCTTGGGTGGTGCACGAGCGAGTGGCGAGAGAGCAGGTCAAATGTGCCACAGGAGGTGAAAGAAGGTGTCTGTGCTTTCTTCTGAAGTACTGGCGATGGCTCTCCTCTGAAATGCAGTGGCTTTCCTTTTCTATGAGCACACACTGCTGGTCCATTGCACGCTACCCACCAGACTTCCAACCAGTGCCACAGCCTGTTTGGCCACTTTCCCATGCCCAGTCCGAAGGCAAGGCAAAAAAGACAGGAGAGAGAACATAGGTGGGCAATAGTGAGTGTAGAGTAGGAGGGGGCACGGCCTGATGTTATGAATTAAGGGGCACCTACTTTTGGTGGTAAAGTCTGGGCAGCCTCCCAGAGGGAAGTGACTTCCCTCGTGGTGCATTGCCCACGCTGAATGTATCCCCATTCCCCTGTTATCAGAGAGGGTGGGACCGCGCCAGCAGACCTAAGCACTTTACATAACGGGACAGTAGCTGGATTGGGTGCCGTTCCTGTGTTACTCAGCAAGGCGGGACGTCATAAGATCCAAGCAACACACGAAGATGGAACACCTTCGACTATATGCCTGAAGGTCAAGAACAGAGAAA